>RJWM01001043.1:0-173727 GCA_004363535.1 Dasyprocta punctata | reverse complement strand
AAAGGGGGCTGATCTGCCATGCAGGGGAGTCAGGGCCCCAGTGTCTGCAGGCGCTTGGAATGGTGTGTCTCGGCGGGAGGCCTGGGGCTGAGGCAGGGCCTGGGACTTTCCCAGAGCCCCCTTTCACCAGCCCCGCGTTGTACCTGGGATGATCCCTCTTGCTGCCCATGTGACAGACCTCATCAGCTGTCCAGACAGCTCATCGTGGTCCATGCTTCCCACATGCTCCTTCTCCTCCTATCCTCCCTGCCTCCTTGACTGTTTGGGTCGGCCCAGGGTGCAGGAGCTTGCAGGAAGCCCGAGAGAATAAGAAAGCCCTAAAGGGCAGCCCGTGGGTTTTTTGCTGGAAGACAGAAGAGCTGCAGCCTGGCCTTGGCCAACCAGATGGGCAGAGCTGCCCCGAGCTTCTGACCCCTGAGCTGAACCTCCGAGGGTAGGAGGACCCGGGAGTCTATCTCCAAGGTCAGTCTGCAGGCTGCATCTAACTTCTCCCCCAGCTTCCCTCACATCTCCAGAATGCTTGCCGTGAGTTGTCAAACACATCTGTTCTGCCCGCTGTGTGTCAGACACACGTTCAGCCCTCACGACAAGCTCAGGCAAGAGCCTGATGGCCACAGCCCACCCAGCCCGAAACAGGAGCCAGAGAAGCAAGAGGCGAGCTGAGGGTTCCCCACTCCTGCTCCCAGCCCCCCAAAAGCACACACCTTTCCTAGCTTTGTCAGCACCCGCCATCTTTCTGATAATTCCTTCGAGGGGGGGCCATAGGAAGAGGGGGGACAAGAGGGCTCCTCACCCACATCGGTGAGTCTGTGCCTCAGCACCAGCTCATCAGTCAGAGGCCAGGGGAAGCCTGGGGGACCCCGCTCTGCACACCAAGCTCACTGATAGCCACTGTGGTCTTTGATTCTGAACACTGGCCTTGTTTTGCACTGGGGGAAACTGAGAGCAAGACATGACTGGCAAGGTTGTTGCGCCAAGACAACCAAGGAGCTGAGATCACAGCCCAAGCACTAACCAGAGGTCTCATCTGTGTCCCTGTCCAAGTCCTGGGAGACCTGGGCATGGCCAGGCATTTGGAGACCTCAAGTGCCATCTCATGCATCGTAGGGAGAGACAGAGATAGCCTGGTCAGTGAGGGCATGGCCACACACTCCCAACTGGGTCAGTCACCTGGACAAAAGGTGCCGAGACAGTAGAAGGAGCGCTGCGCCAGTGGGAAGTCTCGCCAGCCTCTAGGCTCAGAAAGGTCCTTTCTGGGGGGTTGACTGCTCCACTGGAACCGCACCTTGACATCCAGGGATTGGGATGACTGTGGCCCACTGAAGCCTACCTCCTTTGCCTCTCCTCTTTCTCCTTCCTTATTCACACATTCTATTTCTTCTGCTCCCTCTCCTGAGTGACAAGCAGTTACTCCTTGCCCTGTCTCCTGAAAAACCTGAATGCCTGAAACAGAGAGTGAGAGTTTGGGAAGGGCTCGGCGGCCCACAGGTGGTCAGGAGATGCCCGCGGCCCTCTCCTCCTGTGTCTGCTCTCTGGTTGGCTTCTTATTCTTTTCGCTGCTTTCTTCTTTCCCTTGGACTCTTAAGGGACCTCTGGGACACAGACCCTGGAAGTCAGTAGCTGCACAATGGCACACCCCTGTCCCTAGGACTTGCGGTTCACAAAATTGAGCATAGTCCACCGTCATTAGCCTGGCCTCTGCACCGCTCAGCCCCAGCCAGAGCCAGGCCCCTGGCTCTTCCTGGAGGAAGCTGGAGGAGGTTGGCGGGACTGGTGTCGCCTTCCCTTCTGGGCTTTCCCCCCCACCCCTTCCTCCTAGTCTTGGGCAGCAGCTCAGGCTGAGGGACGGTGGCGGAGAGGCTTCCAGAGCCTGGTGAGGGCCAGCAAGGGGCTCTGGCGGGTAGGAGGCTGCAGGGCGGGGGCGATGCCC
Organism: Dasyprocta punctata; assembly: GCA_004363535.1. Lineage (NCBI taxonomy): Eukaryota > Metazoa > Chordata > Mammalia > Rodentia > Dasyproctidae > Dasyprocta > Dasyprocta punctata. Next base: position 171,797 of record RJWM01001043.1, on the reverse strand, counting down.
AGCTCCCCCGCATCTGTGCCCCGGGCAGCGGGCCAGGCTGGGGAGTGAAGCGCTGCCTGAGGCGCTCCCAGGGAAATGTGATTTCCCTTGAGTGAAGCGGACTGTGCAGTGTGGAAATTGGCTCTTTTCTGAGTGAGCAGCGGCTGTTGCTGCAGAGTCGGGCGGGCTGGGGCCCGCGGGAGGCCGCGCTGGCCCCTGGAGTGAGCCGGGAGCAGCCATGTGCTGAGAACTCATTAGGGATAAATCAAACTAGTAACAGCATGGAGCCAACACCCTCCCCCTCATCACGCCTCCCTTCCCACCCTCTCTGAGACCCCCCCACCGCTTCCCCCTCCTCCTCCATAGTGCTCCTCTCCCATCGCACTCCCTCCCGCTTTCCTCCCAGCCAAGGCACCCTCCTCCCAGCCCCAACAGCCCAGGTCTGGGGCAGGCGTGTGCGTGCACCCCTGCCCGCCTGCTGCCTGAACTCCAGGAGCCACCCTGGGTGAGAAACAGGTTCACCTACCATCAGGGCAGGTCAGGCTTGCTTCCTATTTCCTTGGTTTCTGGGTGGAGGTGGTGGTATTGGTGGGGCCTCACTCGGACCACAGGCTGGGGCTCACGTTCTGGGCCACCTCGTCTTTCCATCACCCGTGTCACCCGCCACCCTGCCTCTTCATCCCTTGTGCTGGCTTCCTGGGGGGCCTGCTGGTGAGGAAGCTCTCAGCTCTGGGCCGCATCGGGGTTCCCATCTGCGTTCCTCTGCGGAGAGGAGAGCCCCCAGAGGACACACTGCAGCAGGGAAGAAATTGTCCCTAGAATGATGGGCTTGGTTAAAATGAAGATGCATTTCCAGCAAAGGAGAAAGGAAGAGAAGAGAGAGGCAGGGTTGAAGGTGGGCCAAGGCCTCCTCCAACTCTGTGTGGGTGTGACCTGAGGTGGGGTTTTCCTTCTAGGGTGAAGAAGACATTTCTCCCTGAAAACCACCCCCCTCACTGATTCAGGTACAGCATGTACCCTATCGGCTATTCTAGAAGCCAGCCTTCAGGTGTCATTGGGACCTGTTGGTCACTGTCACAATGCCAAGGCCACTGGCCATCACCTTTGTCTGCCCCCCTGGCTGAGAGTGGCCCAGGACAAATACTGCAGAAGGAGCTCAGGCTGGAGTGTAGGGGTGCGGGCGGCCTCTGTCCTTTCCCACTGCAAACTCTGGAGGGTCCTTCTCAGTGTCCTCAACTGTGAACTTTGCAGTTCAGCTCAGAATACGAGCAGACGTCCTGCTCTAACTTCTGACAAGATCAATGAAAAGCCAGACAGGCCCCCTCTAACCAGTTTGGGTAGGAAGCCTCTTTCTCTAAGTCCTCCAGGTAACTTTCCATCACACAAACTCTGTGTTTCCATATTTGAAGCCTGACCTCTGGTTGGGGTGGGGGTGGCTTCTGGTGGACCTGCCTGAATGGGCAGAAGGACAACCAGGATGAGCAGACGCGTGGGGCGGTGGGGGAAGGCTGGTCCCTGAAGTCAGTACAGGGGGCGGGGACTGGGAGGATTCTGCTCCTTCCTCCTAGCGAGTTGTGGATTCACTCCTTCAGAAGTCTTCCAAGAGCTACTTCCTGTGGGCTGTTACCTTAGGTAGCACCCCGGAGGGTACCACTCCCCTCTAAAAAGATTTTAAAAACTCAGAGTTTAGAAATGAGATCTGTACAAAACCACAAAGCATGGTGGAAAAGTGAAGAAGATCATAGAAGAGATGAACGCCAAACCCTGTCAGACTTGCAGAGGGTACCTACACAACTCCTCATGCTCCTGCAGGCCATCTTTGGGTTGGCTGTCTTCTTCGGCGAGCAGTTGCTGGGGACACCATTGGCGGGCACTAAGCCTTAACTTCTATCTAAAGTCCACACTGGTAGGGGACAGAGGTTGGTAAGGAGGTCCATGGAAAGATAAAGAGGGCACCAGGAAAGGAAGACCCAAAACATTGGTGTGCTTTCTAAAACATCACTATCCTGCCATCTTCCAACCACTGTCTTCCACCATCTTTCCCCTGGCCCTGCCCCAGTCCCGCTCTTTACATGAGAACCCTGGCATCTGAGAGTTGCATGCCCCAGAAATGCTTCTGTCTCCACACCTGGGTGTAAAGGGGTAGGTGGGTGCGCTGTGCCTGAATACAGACCTGCAGGTCTGGGCGGGTCCCCCCTTCCCATCCTCATACCCCTGCACCCAGGGCAGGCCCAGCTCGGTCCCTGACCACAAGCCTGTGGAAGCGAAAGGAACAGAGGGAAAGACAAGGTCCTCACTGGAGAGTGGGGAGCGGCAAGCACAGTCAAGACGAGCAGATGCGGGAGGCCTGGAGCTGGAGATGTCCCCCGGCTGGAGTCCTAGAAGTCAGCGATGGTGACAGTGGTGCAGACCTTGGGGACAAGGCTCACCGCCATGGCCCTCTCCCCAATCTGTATCTCCTCAGGGCCCTACTTGGAGGATGGAGGGAGGGGTATTCAGGGGCTGGCACACAAAGACAGGGAGCTGTAGTCCCCGAGTGGGGAGGGAGAAAGAGACAGAGCCAGAGGAGGGGGAGCAGGTGCCTTTGCCGCCAGCCTGGTGAGGGGGTGTTGGGGGGTACCCAGGCCCAGGCCAAGGCTCGGGACCCATCTGAGCATGTCGCCTGCTAAGGAGGAGTGGAGGCGGGGGAGGGGAGGGCGGGGAGGTGAATAAATAATAGGAAATAAAACTTCATGAAGCAGAAAATAAAAGGCAGATTATACAGATGTGGCAATTTGAAGGATCATTGCCTCTGTCCTCTTTTTAACTGCTGCATCTGGAGTTTTGAAGCAGCTTATCCCCTCCCTGCCTCTGCCAGGTCCCCGCCTGGCTGGAGGCCCCCACAGGGCCAAGGCACGAGTGGGGACGGCAGGCCCCTCAAACGCGCCGTCGCTGGCATTTCCTAGCACCAGGAAGGCCGCCCGGCCTCGGGCAAGCACGCAGGGTCAGGGCAGTGGGTGAGAGGGCGCTGGGGTCCGGGGCGAACTGCTGAGCCAGGTGAGGGCGTGGCTGTGTCCCTGAGAGGAGGGGCCGTGTCTGTGAGTGAGTTGAGACAAGGTGGCGACAACGTGGGCTGTGGCGGGCATGTGGACAGGCGGACAACCCTGCAAGCCCAGATCGGCAGGAGCAGGGTGGGAATTTGCATCTGTGTAAGCGAAAGGGGACCCCTGGCAAGCGGGGGTCTGGAGGAATATCTGCTGGAAGGCCTCCTCGGCTTCTCTCCCCTCTTCATTGAAATTCATTTGTTAAGCCTCAATTTGACGCTGTGCCAGGTGCTATATAAACAGACATGGTCCCTGCCCTTAAGGAATTTCCAACCTAAGACACACACACACTGACATTTTGTTTATTTTATTTTAAATATTAATGCATTCCTCTCCTTGTCCCGGGGAGGATTTGAGACAGATCATAGGAAATGCATGCAATATGTTAGTAAGATACAAGTGAAAAAAGGAAGCATCAGGGCCACAGAAAAGATACCAAGGGTGGCTTTAGCGGGTTCTGAGTGCAAAAGTAACCTGGAAATTGGCCTCGAGTCTCTCAGTGGTTGAGTTAAAGGCTACCATCGTCACGTACTTGGCTCTCATTCATGAGAAAAAAATGTTCCCGTTCTCAGAAGAAGCAGCACTTTTGCTAATATTTGGCTCTAAAGGCAATTGCTCACCTTGACCCTCACTGAGGAGACCAAGCATGGATGATCCTCTCAGAGACACAGCAGCTGGTTCAGGCCCAGCTTCCCGTGTGGTGTCCAGTTGGGACAGCCGAGGCCATCACTGCTGGATTCTGTCCAATGACAGAATTGGGACCCAGACTATCTGGAGCAAAGAAGGACTCTGAATACTTCCACCATCCCTCAGCATTTGGACTTTTTTCCAGTGGGTTTTGAACCATGTATTGAGCACATGGCCATAGTCATGACCAGAGTCTCAAAGGAAATACTAGTAGCTAAAGTCAAGGTGCAAAACTAGGTCCAAACCAGGGTCAAAGCAGTAAATGTAAATGGGGAGGGGAAGAGGGCTGGGAGACAAGGGCGAGACTTTCCTACCGACCCAGGATGAAGGAGCCATCTCTGTTTATGGACTTCCTAGCGGCCCTATGCCCTGTATAGATGGGGACAAAAAGATCAAACAGCCAAACAGAGGCAAAAACACATCTGGGTCAAGTCTGCTTATGTGTCCTGGTGCCTCACTGATCAAAGCAATGGGTGAACTATCATAGAGTCATGTGTAGAACAGGGGAGTCAGGAAACGAGACCCCTGAAGTTCAGCCTGATGGGGTAACAACTGTATAGCACTTTACATATACTTAGGAGAAATGTCTTACACAGATAAAGAGCTGCAGACCTGGGGTACAGTACAGAGATCAGGCTGAAGCCTTTGATCTGGAAATTTCCCTAGAAGCTGTCCTGAAAGCCCCGCAGTCAGCCAGGCAAGACCTCTGAGGCCACATCTTGTGGGAAGACCAAGTGTAGGGGGTGGGAGGACCAGGAAGAAAAGCAGGGGACACAGAAAAAGAATATGCAAGAAAGTAGAAGAACCAGGAGAACCAGGAGAGCTGGAGGCCCAGGGAGGATTTTTGTGTGTGTGTGTGTTTTGTTGTTGTTGTTTTTGTTTGTGTTTTTGCAGTACTAGGGATTGAACTCAGGTCCTTCACACTGAGTTACATCCTTAGCCCTTTGAATTTTTAACTTTGAGACAGGCTCTTACTAAGTTGCTAAACTGCCCATGCTAGGTCAGAACTTTCAGTCTTTTTGCCTCAGCCTTCCAGAGCACTTGAGAAAAAAGTTTTGAGCTGTGTATTCTTGGGACTCCAGATGCCAGGTCTGGGAAGGAGGCCCTGGAGATGCAATGGAAACCAACACCTTCTGGGAGCAGAGAGACAAGAAAGAAGCCAGGAGAGGAGAGGAAAAGAGGGAAGGAAGTGGAGGCGAGGAGAGAAACGTATGAGGTGATTGAGAGTGACCGGCAGAGGAGACTCAAGGACAGCTTTGAGGAAGTGTGGCACTGGATTTCAGTCGGGCTTCTTTCTCCTTGATGTCCCTTCCTCCTAGCCTCTCCTCATAGAACTCAAAATTTTCAACAACTGATGCCAGTCTCCATCCTCTGGGTGGTCCTGGCAGCGCTCCCACCATCTCCCAGTGTGGGCTTTGATTATCAGGAGCCCCTGGTCTTGACTTAAGAGACTGGATGAGACCTGCGCAGCTCAAGGAAGCCCTGTTCCTAGACTGAAGGATGAACTTGCAGGAAGCAGGTGGTCTCCACCCACTAGATTTGCACCAAGAGAAGACATCTTAGGAGCTACTGGGGCCACCTTTATACCACAAGAGTTGCTCCTGCCTCCTAGGCCTGGGAGCTGGAGCCCCAGAAGAACAAAAGAGAAATAGGGTGTTGGATGACAGCACAGCCCTACATCATTCAATTATTGGAGCCAATCATTGTCCTCATCTGCAAAAACCCATTTGAGCTCAGGCTCTGTGTATTTCCAACCTCCAGGTAGAGGGAGATCTGTGAGAAGAGGTCTGGCTTCAAAACAGGATGACAGGTTTGAGGGCAGGACCTGAGCCGCAGCCCTGAGAGGGAGGGGAGGGTGCACGGGGTGGGAGCAGAGACGCTGTGTACTAATAGCTAACCCTGCCAGGCTTTCCTCCTGTGCCAGGCATTGTTCTAAGGTGTTTACGTGCATAATCTCACTCAGTCCTCAGAAGGCTCCTATGAGGTAAGTAGGGTTATTATCCCCATTTTAAAGAGAAGTAACTGAAGCACGAGGGGCAAGCTGGAAAACATGCAGCTGGGACTCAACCCCAGGCAAGTGGGCTCCAAGTCCTGGCCACTGAGACCACACTGGGCACTGGTGGAGAACTGGAGAGATCAGGTGACCATCGAGACCCAAGTTTACTGGGAGAGTTGAAGGAAAATGAAAGCTGGGAATATGTTGGGTTTGATGATCAAAGGTCATCAGAGGCCCTTGGGGTGGTGCTTCAAAGAGGGCTGGGGTGGAAGCCGAGTTGTAAGGTATGAATGGGGACCGAGTAGGCATGGGAACCAGGGGGTGGTGGGAGACAGCTGACAAGGACCTACCACCCTGTGCATTCATCTCAGAAACGAGGACAGCAGGGGTCAGCCACAGGGATCAACACAGCCCAATGCAGCCTGGTGTTTCCCCTGTGTTGGTGATACTTGCAGGTGTTTGCAAGGCAAGCTAATGGGGAGGGAAGAGAGTAGGCCCAGAGACCCCGATGTGGGCCCTGAAACAGAGAAGGGATAGCGTACGGGTTCGAGGAGGGGCAGTCACAACTACAGACAACAGCTGTTCCTCTACAAGAGAAGGGAAGCGGAGGGGACAGAGAAAAGCATGAGCCAGTTAGATGGTGAGGAATGCAGAGATCCAGAAAAGCTGGGGGCCAAGGTAGTGGAGAGGTGGCACTGGGGACAACAGCCATACAAGAAGCCCTTAGATACTATGAGCATGCACATGGGGTAAGGCAGCCAGGCCAAGGAAGAGGAAGGCTCTGGTATGGTCAGGTTGTCCCGAGACTCCAGGCCATCGTCTTCCATAGTTGCCCTTTTGATTCATGGAAAGATTTTGAAATCATTTTAGAGTTGCAGACAGGTTGCTCCAGGAGTCTTTTGATCTGGCCTCTGCATCCTGATGGCCCTGTCTCCCTGGCCCACTGCCCAGCTCCTGTGAACCCCTAGACAGCCCCCATCTCCATCTGCAGAAGACGCTGCATCCTCAAAGGCGAGGGCCTCACTCAGACTGGGGTGACCCTTCCACCTTCCTTGGTACCTGGTAAACAACAGATAACAGTCAGCACCTGCAAAGCAATTGAACAGAGACCGGAGGAGGCCAGGAAGGGGCTGAGCTCCTCTAGATGGGAGAGGAAGAACCCGAGCCGAACCCGAACCCCACTTCTGGAGCCCAGGCTCATCACCAGGAACCTCGCTTTCTGTCCCCTTCTGCAAAGGGACAGCCCCACCCACTGCGCAGGTGGAGGCGACGAGGTCACACATCTGTTCCATACTCAGGATCGAGGCTGTGGGTTCAACCCGCTCCCACTTTCCCGGGCTACACAGGCGGGGTCCACAAGCTGCTGAAACTTCTTCCTCTCTGGTGGACGCCCTCCACGGTGGACGTCAGCGCCCCGATCCTTTGAGCGGGAAAGCCTTCCGCAGATGGTGGGAGCCCTGCCCTGGCGGAAGTGGGAGACTCGGGCTGGCTATAGTGATAGCCTAGGGGTGCACAGACTCCACGCCTCTCAGCGAGCCCAGCTTTGTAGCTGCACACCTGCGCAGCCAGGCGCTATGGAGATGCAAGCCCGCCCTCCAGCGGTCATACATTGCAACTACAAGCCAGCAGCCCGGTCTCTACCTCCCCAGATCGCCCTGACCAGCACTGACCCGATAAAGTCAGGCAGCCAGGATCGCATGGCTGTGAGGGCTTCATACGGCCACATGAAATGAAGATGCCAACTGCAAAGAAGCCTCAAGGCGTCACACACGCTTAGACAAACCTGCACCTTTTATTCTGGTGTTATAAATAAGGACCCATGGTCAAAGCACCTGCTCAAGGCCATTTAGCTCGTAAGCATCAAACCTGGGCCAAGGCACAACGCTGAGTTTACACCTCAATAAAATGAGATTACTGGACTCTTGTGTGGCTGTTCACTGCTGTTACACCTCAGAGTTATCCAGGGAGCTTTAAAAGCACACACCTTCCGCCCAATAGGCCTCGCGAGGCAGAATCCTGGGTGGGAGACAGGAATTGCCTTCCCAGCGAGACGAGCTGCGTCTCTATCCTGATAGCTGGGAAATGGCGAGCAGACACCAACTCGCTGAGTCGGGGACGTGTTTAATTCACTGTCCGACCGCCTCACACTGGTGCATGGGAAGCGCCCAAGAGTATTTGTGAAATCAATGAGCGCATGAGAGAGTGATCCGGAGAGGCCACCCAGCTCCCCAGCCTGTAACTGACTCCACACAAAGGCCCAGAGCACTCCACGCACACGCACGGACGTGCACGCCACACAAGGGCAGAGGAGGACACCGCCCGCCACATACCGCGGGTGCGCCCGGCTCCTGAGCTCCCATCCCACCATACACTCGCGCACGCTTCCTTCTGCATTCACCTGTATTTATTGCACACCCATTGGGTGCATGGTCCAGCCCAGGCCCTGACCAGAGACAACTTCGTGGTTCCCAAGGACCAGCCCCTCTGTGGCAAGCATTCTCCGGAGGGAGGAGGGAGGCCAAGCAGGAAGGCAGGAGAGGCAGCGGAGGGGCCCCCTTGGCGGGCAGCCTGTCGGTACACTTGGCTGAACAGAAACAATGGTGGTGGCTCCCTCCTGCCCGGCCTCCTCCCACAGGCAGAGCCCCAAGTCCCAGGTCTCGGAACCACCCCTGGAGAATAGGCCCGGCTGGGAGGCAGCCAGAGGACAGCACGAGGGGACTTCCCAGGGAGGTCAGCAGAGCCTCCTCCAGGAACTGGCAGCTTCAAGGGGCGAGCAGGAAGGGCTGTGTGGACGGGCCTCCCGTGCCCGGCCGAGCCTCCGTCCTGTCCCGTGGACTTCTCCTGAGCTGCAGCTCTGGCCGCACAGACCCGCTCAGGGAACGGTCCCCACATTTTACCCGCCACCCTTGCCAGCTGGCTGCACCCGGAGAACCACCTTCTCTGCTCTGGGGAAACAAAGGCGCCCTGTTCCCAGCGCTCCGGGATTCTCCGCGGAGCTCCAGAGGCCCTCGCTGCAGTCCGCTGACCAGCAGCTGGGCACCAGGGTCTCTCATCTGCGGAGCGCGGACAGCTCCAGGGGAAGGAGTCATTGGAGACAAAGGCACAGAGCCCGCGGTTCCCAAAGAACCTGCGGAGGTCCCTGCCAGAAAGGCTGCCCCCTAGTGGTCAGAGCCTGGGAGACACCGCTCCCTGGGTCACGGCGGGGTTCTCTCGGGAGTCCCTGCCTTCCGGGCCTCCCTGGCAGGTCACCTAACTGTCTTCAGAGCTGGGACTCTCCTGGCTGGCTGTCCTGAGCCCTCCTCCAGGTTCAAGTGAGCACCGGAAATGAAGCCACCCTGGTTCTGAGGAGTGGGGGTGACATGAGACGAATGCTGGGAGCGGAGCCCAGCCCCCATTGAACCCCATCCTCCCCTCCTCAGGAGCGGCCAGGGATGCGCACAGCAGAGCGACTGCCACAGCAGTGGTGGGCAGGCACGGCGGCATCAGGGAGGCTCCAGTGATCCGGGCAATGAATGGGACCACAGGAAAACAAGCGCTGCCCCTCAGCACAGCAGGGAGGCGCGGGCAGCCTCCCGGTGGACCCAGTGAAACGCGGCGGCTCTGCGGGGCAGCGTCTCGGTCCACCCCCCAGAGGGGCCAGTGTCTGTGCGCCGGTCCCGGCTTCACGGCTGAACGCGGTTCCGCTTGGGGATGATCTTCCTGTAGGTCCTGCGCTCGGAGATGTTGCGCTTCACCTTGGCGGTGGTGGGGGCCTCATCCTGGTGCAGGGAAGGGCTCGAGTGGGACTTCTTCAGGCTGGGTTTGGCGTCCTGGGTGTCCTCAGCTTCCCTCCCCAGCCGCTCTTCCCAGAGATCCAGGTCCCCAGAGGGGCAGTGTAGACGAGCCACCAGAAGCTGCACGTATGTCTCATAGCGGGTTTTCTGCAACACAAGAGTCAGAAAGAGACGGGAATCATGAGGAACGGCTTGCAGGTGTGCGCAGCTGTGGCGCCAGGGAGCTCGGCAGGCAGAGGGCTAAGCCCACAGCCTCTGCATGGCGCTGGAGCAGTCAGCCCTCCGGGGTGCATCTCTGGCTCGCAGGATAATTATAGAAACCAGCCCAGGCCTATTCTAATAACCAGTGTGCTACAGTGCAGTAACGAACTCCTCTATACCATGTGACACCTCCGGGGCAACACACGATGTGTAAGCCCCTCTGCCCGGGATCTGTGCAGCGTCACAGCCGAGCAGCTCACACCTGGGCAGAACCCTTAGAGTCTCAGCAGTACGTTAACACTTGGCATCCGTAGAGCGTGACGCCTGCTACCCTCATCTGTTTAATACTCTGTAACGAGCATCCTTGGGAGAGCTTCAGAGTTTTTCTCATCCCCCACTGGATCCTCACCCTGACCCTGGTTGGGTACAAACCATCCTCTCTGATTTACAAAGGAGGAAGTGGGACCAGGGAGGACCGATGCCCAAGCGCCCCAGCCGGGCAGTGGTGGGGAGAAGCTGGGTTCTCTCGGCCACACCACTGAGGCCTCTGAGGAAGGGGGCGCTCACAGCCACGGGACCAATAAGCTAAAGACCACCGGGCAGGAGACCTGAAAGCAAGCGGGGAGGGGGTGGGCCATGCGAGTCCCCAGTGACGCTCCTCCCTCCGCCGCCCTCTCTTGTCACAACGTACCTTACCTGGCCTACCCTTCCTGCCCACTGGGCCCCCACCCTAAGTGGGACAGCCCGGACTCCTGAAGCAGGCACTCGGCACAAGGGTGCAGAATTGGGGTGGGAGGTGCTGGGAGTCAGCCAAGGCAAAAGTGCATTTTGCAATCAATTACAGAGCTAATAGAAGTCACGCGTGCCTTAGTTAAGACCATGTTAGGCACACAATCTGATTGGAGTAGATTGCAAATCTAGACGGTTAAGTAAAGTTGTTTGATCTCTCTGTGTCTCAGTTTCCTCACACATAGATTTCTTTGGTTGTTTTGTTTTGCATTGCTTTTTTTTTTCTCCTTCGAGACAGGGTCTTGCTATGTAGTTTACATCAACCTTGAACTTGCTCCACCTCACAGTGATCCTCCTGCCTCAGCCTCCAGAGGGCTGGGATTATAGGTATGCGCTACCACACCCGATTAATTTCTTCATATATAAAGTGAAAACAAACAGTACTTATCCCAGAGTTGTTAGATAGTCAAATGAGATGATCTATGCAAGTACTACCAGCTCCATGCATACTACCTATTATTACTGAGTAGGTATCGGAGGAATAATTCAGCTATAATAGTTTTTCCTTCAACTTGGGAAAAGCATGCATGAGTGTATACAGTGGGTGTGTCCCGCGTGCGTGTGTGCAGAGAATCACGTCTTTCTGCCCTGGCACAACGGGGGAGCGACGGCTGCAGGGGGCGAGGCAGCCACGAGAGGGCAGCCGAGGGCCCTCACCTCGTGCTCCAAGTACTCCTTCCGCAAGCGGTACTCCTCCAGCTCCCGGCTGCGGCTGCGCCCGTCTGGTAAATTCCGCTGCAGATCCAGCAGGTCGTCGGAGGCGGCGTCCAGGCAGTTCTCGTGGGATCGATGCTGCTCCTCCTGGGGGTGGGGACGGCAAGGGAGCTGGCGCGTTGTTCCTCCCCTCTCCGGGCCGGTATGATTTCCCAGGCCAGGCCCACACGTTCCCTCCCTCGAACCCCGCCCCGCCCATCCCGGGACCTTACCAGGGAGTTCTGGGCCGGGCCAACCGGGAGGATGGGCCGCACGAATCTGCGCTGGGAGCCCACGGCGGCCGGGAAGGGCGGTGCCGAGTGGGTGGCCGCGGCCAGGTTGATGCGAGCGATCCAGGAAGTCATCTCCTGGGCGGTGCTGTGAGCATAGGAGGTCGGTAGTCCCCAGGGGCAAAGTCAGCGCCAACACGAACACGGACACGGGCACACGGACACACACACATACACCTGCCAAATCCTACAGAACCATCCGGCCGCCTCTTACTGCACTCCCCGAAACCTGAACCTGTCACCCGCAGGGACCTTTCAAAGCGTTTAGGAGGGCAACAGATTTAGCGTCAAACTCCCAAAAGGACTAATTGTTACTGACTTCCTGGAATCCCCTGTTCAGCACTAAGAGGCCTGACCCCGACTCTCCAGGAAAGGCTGCCGAAATGAAATGAGTTAGCCCGAGACAGGGAGGAGCGGGCCAGGCTGCATCCCGCTTCCTCTCTGTGCCCCCAGCACCTCTCAGGGCCGCAGCCCGCGGGCTTCCCCTGTGAGGACGAGGGCGGTCAAGGCCTGGCCACCTTCGCCCACCCTAAGGACTTACGGTGCTTGGAAGAGGTAGAGGCGCCAGTCTGCCGTCCGCAGCTGGAAGACGTGCGGCTTCTTGGTGTAGTGGGTGGCTGGCGTGGCCAGCGCGTGGTGCACCCCGACAGGCTCATCCGCCATCTGCCCGAACAAACTCTCCCGCTCCGAGGATTGGTCCTCTCCCTGCCACCAGCACAGGGGTGCTCAGAGAAGAGGCTGTCCCCAGCTGCCTGCCTCCCTCCCGATGGCCCTGGGTCTCAGCCGCCCGGAATCCCTGTCCAGGGCGTGGACTCACTTCCTACCTTCAGGAAGTAGAGAACCATCCCTCGCAGTAAGGTGTGGAACATCTTCCAGCCACGCTTGCCCCAAGGTGCTGTTCCAGAAGCAGACACAGTGGTGGGTGACGAGCCGCATCCAGGCCCGCTCAGACTCACTCCAGGGGACACGCGGTTCCCCCGCCCTCACACCACCTCCAGTCCCTCCCCATACGATATGTAAGTGCATGGGGCACATCAATGCAAAAACACACACGATCACAAACAAGCAGGGAGTCTCCCATCCAAGCAATCCTGCCCATGAGGAACCAGACACACGATCTGCACACGAATGTGGATATTCAAACCCACCATCACTCCAACATACACCCACCGCCCCAGGTGTAGACACCCTACCCACCACTCCACTCAGACATCTCCCTGCAAGATGCCCTTGATGGCGTGCGCCCACCTAGCAGGCCATAAGGCTCAGGTCCCTTCCTATGCACCTACTCTGGGGGACAACCTCCCCTGTCCCCTCCCTCCCAGGCCCCCCACCCTGGTCCAGTGCTGTAAGACCTGTCTGAGTTGCTCCGGTGGAAGAAAACCCAGTTCCCTGTGGTCACTACCCTGCTCAGGTTCCCGTGGCTTCTTACAGCCCATGCTGGTCCCCTTCTTGGTAGCTGCACCTCACTCAATCTGTGATTCCAGACACAGAGATGGTTTCTGTGCTCAGTCTGCTCAAAAGCTTTCTTCTGCTGCCTGGAGAATGAAGCCCAAGAGCAGATCCCGGCAGTCTGGCCCCAGGATATCCCCTGCGATTCCCTCTCACACTATTCAAGTTCTCAGCAAATCCTGCTGGCTCTCTTCTTTGTAGGAGACACTCTCTGCCCAAGCGCAAATATCCAGACCCTCTTATCCAACATCAAGGTTTCTCCGAGGTATCACGATTCACCAGAAGCCTTCTGTATCCTTGTCCCCACATCCAGTCCTCAGAATACAAGCAAGAGTCTTTCCCTCCTCATGACCGCGTCCTGGACCCAGGGTTCCCTCCAGACCCCGTTCCTCTCCCCTCTACCCAGACAGTGCAGTGCTTGTCTGGTCTCTGCCTCATCACAGGGCTGCTGGGGCCGGGGAATCACTAGACTGCTTTGTCCCAGAGCCTCTCTCCCACACCTCTTACCCCATTCCTGGCACAGGGTCCCCATCCGGGCCATGCTGAGGAAGGAACATGGATCTGCCTGTCCTTGACACGGGCCATCTCTCTGCACGCCACGCACACACCTGGGCAAGGTCCCTGAGCAGAGCCACCCCCCAGGTGCCACCCTGTGCACAGGCAGGGAACACTCACTCTTCTTGCCGTCCGCATCATGATGCATCTTCCGTGCCAGGAGGCCCTGCTTGTAGGTGGGCACCGTGGGGTCCTGAGCAAGCTGGAGAAAAGGGTTACTCGTCTTGCCAGCTGGGGGAGATGGCCGGGCCTTCTCAGGTCTGGATGCCTCTTCTTCATCCCTGGGTGTCAGAGAATTGAGCTGGGAAGCGGACTGGGCAAAGACCACCAGAAACAGCCTAATAGGATCCCCCTAAAGGAGTCTTCTTCAAAATTCATGTATCAATTTCTGCAAATTGCTACTGGGCCCGCACCCCCAGCTACCTCTGGCATCTCTAATATTACCCAAGCTCCTCTTTTCTCCCTGAGATGCACCTAACACCTTGCCTCTGGCTCCACCTCACTCAAAGGGAGCAATGTCCAGGTCCTGAACGTCTCCTACTCTCTGGTGGGTGATGGAGGAGGACAGGCCCAGCATCAGGGGGAAGGGGTAGAGGAGAAGGCAGCTCTCACTTACGTAGCCCACTCAAGCTTCTCGCTTCGGATAGACCAGTAGAGGGCCTGCAACAGAAGCACACAGTAGGCAGAGGTCCCTAAATCATGGCCTGGAAGACAGTTAGGGGCATGTGTACGGCCTGCTCCCCTCCACTCCTGACATAGCTGCCCTTCTTCCTTGAGCAGGCAAGTCTCCACTTATCCACCTATCTGTCCATTCATCCATCCATCTGTCAATCTGTCGCCATTCATCCATCCCTCCATCCATGCACCATCTATCCATTTATCTGTCTATCTACCATCCATCCATCCATCTACCCTCCATCCCTCCATCCATACATCTATCTATTTGCCCATGCAACACATTACCTATGGAGCCTTTCCCCTGGGCCTGGCCCCATGCTGGCTACTGGAGACATAAAGATGATCAAGGCAGCCAAGTTGCTGCCCTGCCCAATTTCAGTGAAGCCTAAACTAATCCTTTTGATGGAGACATGAATCACACTACCATCCTGCCCGGAGGGATCTGACAGCGAAGGAACCCAGCTGAACACCTTCCCCCAATGTACATGTGATACATGAACGAATGCTATACTAGAACTTTGAAATTATATAACAAATAACATTAACACAGATGTATCTTGCTTGCTTCTGTGGCTCTTGAAGTACCTAGCAAGGTGTCTGGCGCAGAGTCAATAAATGTTTACCAGAGAAATGAGCAAAATATCAATCTAATCCCTTACAGAGTATATGCTATGTGCAGACACCGTGCTAAGTAAGCACTTTGCAAATTTTACTTCGTTTTGACTGTAAGGTGACCGTCACCCCAGCAGGAACTTGAGTTGGCAGAGATGAGTGACAGACTAGGTTGCCCAAGACCAGAATTCAAAATAGAAACACCCAGTTCCCAAGTTTGAGCTCGAGATTTTTGCTACATAAAACTTCGCTTGTCACCTACTCAGATGACCAATAAACTAGCACTTCTGACTTTGAAGGGGAGAAAAAAAAATCACCGTAAAACTTAATAAAACATTTGAGGAGCCCTAGATAAAGGTAGCGCGGTTCAGTAGCTCCAGCGCTGTGAATCTGTACCTAAGAAATTCAAAGGTGCTGTGAATGCTGCCAGCCAGGGACCCACTTTTAGTAGCCCTTCAATAGGCAAACTGCATCTCCTCAAAGGGTATTTCAGCAGAGCTGGGCCTGAGCGCCTCATCTCCCTTGGGTCACAGCCCAGCAAGGAGGTGCCCCCACCTCACCTTCAGCAGCTCTTTGGGGAAGTTCCCGCCGTCCTGCAGGCCGTTCAGGTTGGTTATGAATTCCTGGCAGCTCATGCTCTTTCCGATGTTCTGAGGCCATGGATAGAATGGGACAGCTAGAGCACCCCGCCTGGTGCAGCACACTCTGGGGCGGCCCCTCCAGACTCTCTCCAGTCCCCCAGGACCGCATGCCCCAGGGCCCTGTTCTGACCACCCTCTCCCAGGCTGCTGTAGCACCCCTACCTCTCAGTCCTTGCCTAGGGCCCACGGGTTCTTACCTGTCCATGCAGGTCCGTGTTAAGGAGCATGATGGCACAGGTCAAGGTGTGCACGGAATCTGCCCAGGGCGGCCCATGGAGAAACGTGAATTAGAACCCAGACTTCTGCACCCTGTGTCCACACCAGGCAGGGGGATCCCCTATTTCTCTGCAGCCCTCAACACACTCGGAGGAGCTGTCACCCAGTGAACTCCCAAGCGAACACAGGGACATTTCTGTGCCAAGTCCCCCCTGCCCCACCCCAGGCCAGACCTCCCTACCAGCTGAGGGGAAGGCCTTGGGGTTGCAGTAGTGGAAGCGTCTGGAGAACTGGTAGAGGATTCGCTCCCGCTCCTGCGTCTCCCCGCTGAGCACCAGGGCCTGGAGGAAGCCCCTGCAGAGGAGAGCCAGAGTCAAGAAGAGCCAGGCTGGGACACTCTGGCTAGGGGCCAATCAGATCCTAGAAACCCCTGCCCATCCCCCCTCCCTAACCTCACCAGAGAGCCCAAAGGCGATAAGTGAGATGTGATACGTTACCGGAGGGCGCAGTCCAGGCTCTGGCCTCCAAACCGGAAGAAGGACAAGTACTCCTCAGCTACAGCCCTGCTGAAGTCATTGCTGTGACGGGAAATGGGGATGAAGACCACAGCAGAGGTCGGGCTGGGCCACAGACAGAGGGCCCTCCAGAGCCTACGCCCATCACACGCCTGATGGTGGGGGTGGCAAACAAGGGAAAGGCACGGCCAGGCTGGACCCTGGTAGGAACACAAGGGGGTAGCCGGGGCCAGGCCCACCCCAGCGTCAGGAAGGACTCAGGGGACTTGGGTTTGGGTCCAGAGGCTCCAAGCAAGGATCTAGGTGTGGAGAAGAGGTGACTGACACAAGCGTGCCCCAGGGGAAACAGCAGGGACAGCCAGGGAGTGAAGAAAAGGCTGAGGACGGGGGAGGAGAATGCTGGGGGGAAAGAGGCAGTGCTGGGGCTGGAGAGGGACAAAGGAGTCCACAGGACAGGAAGGGGAGGAGCAGCCAGTGGAGATCTCAGGCCCAAAGTCCCTTACTTTTTCTGCAGATAGGCAGCCACTTCCGACTTCCGGAAGCCGTCCAGGTGGTAGAGCCGGGAAGCCAAGTTCCAGGCTATTTTGTCATTCCTGACACCGTTTGCCAGCTTGTCTCCATCTGGTGGCCTCTGGTCTTCCTCGGGAGACTCTGCCTGCGGCATGGGGCTCTCGGGAGGCCTGGAAGAGTCCATTGGCATCCTCAGACACACACGTGTGGTCAGCATGCTGAGGTTTGGGCTCACACTGTGGAGGGGCGTATCCAGAGCTTAGGGCTGGGGCTGGAGTGCCTGGGTCCTGGATGCCCGACCTGGAGGAAGAGCTACACCTAAGCCCTCACCCAGGGAGAAACAAAGTCACAGCTGGCCTGGCCTAGGCTGGGACCAGAGAACTCCAAGAGGAGATAGTCAAGTAAAATCACCAGAACCTAATTTGATGCCTCAAACATCCTCAGGTGAAATCTAGGGGTCTTCCAAACCATCTCACCTGTTTCCCTCACTTGAGGCCATGGTCGCAAGGCCTCTTCCCCAGCCCCAACCCCAGCCTCAACCTCTATCCCTAGCTCTGGAGCCAACAAAAGTGTAAGGACCAGGTCAAGAACAGGGAGCCAGACTGGCTTTAGGAATGGCAACAACTTGGAAAGATGACGATGAAGTTTCCAATCTCCCCCTGCCCCTGCCAACTATATGGTGAGTGGCTGGTGACCTATGACGGTGTAAACAGGCCCAGGCAACCCTGCCAGGATTGGTGTATGTTCAGAAGCTAACGCTCAGACTCCCACGTTATGCCACCCATTTCCGCCTGACTATGCAGGTTCACTAGCAGTGTGACAATCAGGTGTGGGGCATTCTAGTCATTTACATATCCATGATCCAAGCCAGCACAGATGAGGGCTGTACATACAGTTAGGCAAATATGAAAACAATCATTAACAAACTGACCACTTAACAGACTTCACTTAACGGCCTCTGCACTTAGCACAAGTGGGTCGGCTCTTTGCTGAGAACTTCTCCACTTTCTGAGGCTCCTAAACCACCCCACAGTGCAGGATATATGTGAAGAAACTGAAAAGTGAAATTACAAATCTTGCAAAAAACACGGATTTCATGGAGTCCACAAAATCGATGCTCAAAGATTCCAGGAATCGTGAAAAAGACACTGACCAGTAAGGGACTGCAAGAGTTAGTCCACTGGAAAACTGAAGAAGAGGAAATAAAAACAATGATGCAACTGTCACACCAAAGAGAATCATTTGAATAATCTACTGACAAAGGTCTAAATATGCTTTATTAAAAAAAAAAACTTGTCAAAAGTATTGTCAGTAAAGTACTATCTACATGGGGAAGAACTTTAGGGGAGAAAACCCACTATACAAATACAAATTGTCAGGTGGGATATGGTGGCGCATGCCTGTAATCCCAGCACTTGGAAAGTTGAGGCAGGAGGATTGTTTCAAGTTCAAAGCCAGCCTGGGCTACAGCGTGAGTTCAAGGTTAGCCTGAACTGCATAGTGAAACCCTGTCTCAAAGATAAAAAAGAAAACAGAACAAAACAAATACAAATTGCCATGGAATTGCACCCTTTAAATGCATTAACTGTAGGGTATGTGAATTACATCTCAATAAATCTGTATATTTTTAAAATGGTCTGTGTATTGGTTGATACTATGTCCCCCCAACTCCTCATATACTTTTGATGGGGCTGAGTCTGGCGTTTGTGATTGGTTTGTTGTCTAGTGCTGGGATTGGTGCTGTGAGTGCTGCACCCGCCCAGGGGTGGAGCCAACATACAGTGTCAGGGAGGCGGGTCTTCCTCTTTCTTGTTTCCTCTCTTTCTCTTGCTGGGTTCTCTTGCCTTGCTGTTTGGTGGCTGCCATAAATGGCAGCCCTGCCATGACATGCTGCCTTGGAGCCAACTAAGTATGGACTGAAACTCCCAAGAAACTATAAGAAATAAACCTTTCCTTTCCTAATTTTGGGCATCAGGTATCTTGTCCCAGCAATGAGTGAAAAGTAACAAAGACAGTCTGTATGATCTCACTGTGAAAGTCAAGCACAAGTGCAAGAGGTTAGCAAATGTGTACCAGGAAAATTAATCTTGCTACACTGTGCCAGATGTAAGATTAAGTACAAGTTATCTATATAATATTTAGTAACATTTATCAAGATAAAGTCTCAACTAAACCTTTTTTGTATTATTTACCATGAAAGTATAGTTGTCACTTTAGGTGAACAGACTGGCTTGTTTGGGGTAATAAATCTTCCCTTTTCAGGTAGTGAGACTTCTCTGCTCCCCAGCCTCTGAACAGCTTTGAATAGCATCCTTTCCAGAGGCACTACATTAATATAAATAAATAAATAAAATTTAAAAAGGTTCTTTGGCTTCTGGCACTGACTGATATTCTGTCACCATCAACCAAGGACACTGAGATGGGAGTAGGGTTAGTCTCTAACTTCTGCACCATTAATGACCTGAGCCATCGCTAGCTTCTTTTCTCCTCAATAGGACCCCTACGCAGCCAATCAGAGACCAAAACCCCCTCCCCACACAGACTTGTCAGGGGCCGAGCAGGTTGAGTCCGCATCCTGCGGCTGGCAGACATCCAGGCTGGTTTCCCAGTTGGCCTATCCCTACCCCTGGTCACAGTTCTGAGGTTACACAGTCCTGCTGTGGGCACCAAGATTCATTCTCTTAGTCCCAGTCAAACCTCTCCTTGGTAAGATCTGAACCAGCATGCTGGCCTGGGCTGTTTGGTGAATTTCTCCCCGACACTTAGTCAGATTGAACGCAATCTGTAATCCCCACAGCACAAGCTCTGACCTTCTACGCCAAAGCCTGCCCATCACAGCCCTGGTCAGGTTCCCTGAACACCTCCTCTCCTTTCCCTCCTAGGGAGCCTGAGCTCTGGACACTTCGCCTGGCCAGTTATACAATCCCACATAATCCATGTAATAAGGTCATGAAGACTGCAATTAAGTAATATGTTAGATCTCAATGTGCATTTCCCAGGCTCCATCCAGACGAGGGTCTGGCTGTGGGATCATTAGGAGCCAGAAGCTGCTTAAGCTGAGACTCACCCTTCTGCAGAAATCCAGTGAACGACGTTAGGCTGGGCGCCTGGAGCCACTGCAGTCCTAGCTGTGCCTTCACTCTCTACTTCCTGTCCTGGCTCTGAGGCCTCCCCAGCCTCATCTTTCTTCAGGGAAGTTGGCTCTACCCCATCGGCTTCCAGGAGTGAAGGGTGTGAAGCATCCAGGGGCCACTTGGGGAAAATGCCAGGGCTATGGTGCTGGAGCTGCGGGCTGCCCTCCTGGGAGGACACGGGGGTGGGCCTGGGGCTGGGGCCTCTGCCCTCGGAGACAGGGCTGCCAGGGTCAGGCGAGGATGCTGGGCTCCCACAGGGGCTGGGAGCCCAGGTGCAGGGAGCAGGTTCCTGTGGACACCCGGGATCGCTCTCACCTGAGGAAAAGCACACAGTGAGCAGGCACAGGGCAGCTGGCTGCTGCCCCTGCCTCCCCAGGGAGCTCCGCTGGCACTGGGCAGCACTCCCTGTCCTCCCACACGCAGTGACCTCTCCTTTGGCCCCCAGGCAAGACAGGGCTCATCACTTGAGAAGCACATGAAAAGTGCACGGTCTTTCATACATTCCTTCATCACTCACTCTAAAGTATTTGAAAACCCATTTTATTGATGAAGGCACAGACGCAAAGGCTCAATTTAACCCCAGGCCAGTCTGCTCCAGTGCAGTAAAACAAATCCAAGAACCACCTTCGTCTCCATTCTGAAGCCCAAAGCCTCCCACCACCCAAATCCCCAGACTCCCATCATGCGTCTCACCTCTGTCCCGGGGCCAGGAAGGACCCTCTTCTGTCTGCCAGCCCTCAGCACTTGGGAGGGCCTGGTGTGAGAGAGAGAGGGGTGAGTAGGGAAGGGGAGGAGGAGGAGGGGAGAGGAGGAGTGCCCAGGTGCACAGAAGCCCCCTCCTCCTCGGCAACCTCCCAGTCACAGCATGGGCACCAGTCTGATTCTTAGCTCAGAAATAGCCCTGGATGGGACAAGAGCCACAGCCTGGGAGTGCTGGCCCTGGGCCCCGGAAATCAGTGGTGACAGTGAGGACCAGAGAGGGGAAGTGACTTGCCCATGGCTGCCCCGGATGTGTGGCAGGGCTCCGGTCCAACCCAAGGTGCGCCGTCTCCCAGGTCGCTGTTTTGTGCACGCAGGGACCTGCAGGTGAGGCTGGGCCACACTCATCTTCCAGAGGAGCCTGAGAAACAGGACAGCAGGGACGACAGGTGAAGTGTAACAGAGGGAAAGCGACACTGAGGCCTTCGCTCACCTTTGGGGGTCCAAGTGGTCAGAGTGGTCAGGCAGCATCTCCTCCCCACCAGGAGGGGTTCTGAGAGCAAGAGCGATGGCCCAGTGTGCTCCACAACCAGAATGCGAGAGAATTCCCAGCTTCAATACTGGGGCTCCCAGGTTTCCCTCTGGGGACCCAGCGTCTTAGAGCAAGGTCTGGAGAGAGAGAGCCCTGCAGGGCAGAGCTGTGACTACCAGACCTGGGGCACTGGCCTGTGCATACAGGGCATCCCTCTCCATCCCCCATGGTACTAGCGAGTGCCTCTGATCTCCGCTGCTCTCGGGGAATGGAAAGATTAGAAAGTTACATTTTCATGCTGCCATCTTGAGGGCCCTTATCTTTAAAGCAGAGGCCATCGTGGGAAAACTGGGCTCCTGACTGTCTCATCGAACTTGTCCCATGCCTGGCTGACACACAGGCTCTTCTGCCATTGTCACAGGGGCCTGAGCTGTTGACACTGGGCCGGGGGAGAATGAAGGATGGTGCGCTAAAAGTAACCAAATGCTGACATCTCTCAAGAAAACAGAGGACAGCACTTGTAACATAGACAGCTCTGTTGGGGACAGAGGTCAGGCCGACCCCTGCCTGTTACAGCCCCCAGTGTCTCAGAGGTGGGCGGGGAACATCTTGCAACTAGAGGAACTGCTTGTTCTCCAAATGTATCCAGACATGACCCCAAGAACTGCCTGGTGAGCTGACGCCATCTGTGGACTCGTCATCGCGTTCAGTCCACCAATAAAATTTCCCGTAATTCTGAAGGCCACACTGGTGATTTCCTCCTATATTACTTCAGATTCCAAAAAGCCCCAGTATCACAGGCTGCTGTGGGCCTGGTGGCCCATGAGGAAGGCCGTCCTTCAGTGTCCCCAGCACGGCCCTGGTGGCTTTCCAGGAGTGAACTTACCTCGCCTTCTTCCTGAGCAGGAGGTGGTGTGGGAGTCCCCTCGGGGGTGGCCAGCGACGCCCAGCAGAAGGGGTGAGATTTGTAGGGAGGCACGGGGAATGGTGGGGTGGGGCACCCACTGGAACCGACGGTGCTGTCCCCTAAATCCAGCTCACTTTCTAGCTCCCAGGGCCCACTTTTGCCTGGGAGTGACCAGTCAGGCCCAGGCCTCCCATCTGCCTGGGAGTCTGGGAAGCCCCAGGAAAAGAACTCCCTGGACACACTGGTGTCTGAGCAAGGGCTCTCCAGGAAGAGGGGGTTGTCAAAGAAGATGCTCTCCTCCTCGGGACCCCACTCTGAGGAGAAGCCTGGAGATCCTTCCCTGGGCCAGACTTGGTTCTCCTCCTCGGGCCCACTGCTGTCTTCCCCAGAGTCCTCCTCCACGGGTGAGCTGGGGCGCAGCCCTGGGTCACCAGGGAGGTCTGGCGTGGATGTGGGGAGGCAGCACTTCAGCCTGGTCCTGAGTCCTTCTGTCTTCTCCAGCTCTTCTTCCAGGTCCAGGACGCACATCTGGGCCTGCAGGATGCCAGCCCAGAACACCACCTGCGTGGACGAGCTCTGGTTCTGTGATGGGCTCCCCAGGGCACAGCTGCCCCCCTGTGCCTCTGGTGATGCTGCTGTCGACCTGAGGTCCCCTTGTGAAGAGCAGCACCCCGAGTGAGCAGGTTGCACATCACAGCACCCGGGAGGAGCATCGGGCCTGGTGAGTTCAGGAGGGTCAAAGGTCCAGGTGTGTTCCGGGCCCGGGCTGTGGCCCCTCTCCCTGAGGCATGCTCCAGGATGGGGCTGCAGGCTGTCTCCCAAGCAGGTGTTGTGAAATTCCACAGGCTGGGGGTGGCCGGAGGGTCTGTCGTCACCCATGATCCACAGCAAAAGTTCTGCAGGAGCCGGCAGTAGTGTCTGCTTCACAATCCCATTTTGTGGAGCAGGGGAAGCACAGTCAGGGGGTCAAGTGGGAATCCACATCTATCCTGGAAATGCCCCCAACAGAAGCAAGTTAGAGACGGGCAAAGCCTCAGACCTGTGTCGAGAGCCTGCCATTGCTATGACTGCTGCAAAGGGACACCATTTGTCCTCACAGCCCCACCAGGGGTAGGAGTGTACTGTGCAAGCCACCTGACCCCAGAGTCTCAACCTAACATCAAGGCAGCACCTTCCCCAAAAACACCCATCTGGAGGCTGACACAATCCTCTATGGCATAGCTGAAAAGGATGACCTGGTCAAACGAGACCCTTCTCTTGGGAATTTGGATGAGAGAATGCAGAGACTGAGAGGGCTGGCGGCAGGAGCAGAAAGGTGGAAAGACCTCAAGGTGTCACGAAGGCAGTGGTAAGCCAAAATGACACGTAAACCAGCATCCATGGGAGCTGAACAGAGATAGACTAGAGCAGGCAGAGGAGCAGGCTTGTGGGAACATCAGGGACCCAGAGAAAAAGGCTATAGTTTGCCTGGTTTCCACTGTGCAGGGTCCTATCTTTGCAGCCTACATCACTCACAAGGCGGAGTCTTGCTGCATTCCTTGCAAAAGGTACACAGTTGTACACCCTGGCCCAGGAGGAAACAGGAAGAGGTTCTCAGCTAAGCGCACTCAGCTTGGCCTCTCTGAAGACAAAGCACCAGCTCTTCTAATTCACTGCAGAGCAGACCACCTGCTGCCTAGAGAGGAGATTCCTGCTTTCTGGGGAGGAACAGGCAAGCAATGCCCAAGGCTGCCTGGGCTGCACATCTATGCGAGCTGCCCTGCGCATCATACTCAGGGCAGGCTGTGTTAAACACAGCCAAGGAACCTTGCAGGGCACTTCCTGTGAAGCACGGGTCTCTAAAGTCTGCCTGCACCACTCGTAGAGTGGCCCTGCTTCCTCAGAACAAACTGGCTTGTTTTGACCCAATAGACATTGTGAAATTCGTAACTTGTAACCAGTTTCCCTCTCAATGCTGAGTTAAGTACAAAGGCCGGTGACATGTGTTTCCAGTGCTAACCACACCTCTGGTTTTACTACGTCTTTGAGTCTGCCTCACATTGCTCACTTACAGATTTCTGTCTTGAAAGACCGCATGCGTGCCTGTAAGCTGTAATGAAGTATAGTGGGAACCAGGGTGATAAGAAACACCCACACACCTGTACCCAACTTACAGTTACATGTGACTTTCACATACCCAACACAATAGCCCCCTTCGGCCTGTCCAGTTAACCAAGCCCATCCTACCCCCGACTCATCCTACCTGACACCTGGAGGAAAGGGGCACCTGTTGTGTCCGTTCACAGATGAGAAAGACAAAACCCGAGACTGGAAAGGGAGGCCTGCATCTCACCCCAGGCCACCCACCTGCAGCTGCCTCTCTAACACAGAGGCCATGGTTCCCAGGCTGCCTTCTCTGGCACTGTGGCATCTTCTTGCCTGGGGCTCCAGACCTCCCACCTCAGAGCGGAGCTGGGGGCTTCACACCCAGCCCATTAGCCACTCTGCGTGTAGTAGCCTTCAAGACTCACAAACCAGGCCCATGGGCTTCACATACTATCTAAGACAGCCTAGAAGGTGTGGCTTTGCTCACAGGAGCCAGAGAGAGATGAGAGCTAGGGCCAATATGCATGTCAGCTTCTTAGGCATCTTCGAAACACCCCTTCTAAAATCTTCCTCAAAAAATCACCAACCCCCTGTCCCTGATTCCTCCATTCTCATTTTAAGTGCAACCTGGATTTGCTGAAGTTTCAGCCCACCAGGACAGGTCCCTGAGTGGCCTGCAGGGTCCTTCTAACATTCAGTGATGTCAGCCTCTCCAGAAGACTGACTCTGGGAGGACAGGATAATTTAGGTGGTTTCACCTTGTATTTAGTGCTCTGAATTAAACTGATTGAAACTGACTTGCTTGTCACCCCCCTCCAACTATGTTAACTCGGTCTCCATTCACCATTCTGGGTTTCAGCTCTCCATCCCATTCCTCATCCTCCAGGCTACAGACTAAGGAGGAGTAAACAGCATTTCCTCCCTCTTATGGCTTATATCTAGGTGTCCCCAAAGAGCCTCAGGCACTCATAGTTGGGGCTTTTGGAAGGTGATTAAATCAAATGGGGCAGACAGCTGACCTGATGTTAAGAGGCGGGGGTCTGATCAGTAGACACAGGCCCTGGGTCGTGACCTAGAAATGTGTATCTCCCTCCCCGGCTACTCCCACACTCTCGCTGCTTCTTGGCTGCTACCATGAGAGCAGCTTTCACTGGAGGCAGATCCTTCCCCCAACTGCCTCTGCCTTGTGGTCAGATGATTATGGACTAAAACCTTTAAAAAATGTGAGCTACAATAAATGTCCCCTTTAATTTGTTGGTATTGGGTACTGAGTTCCAGCTATGAGACATCAACTAAGACACTAGTCAGAGGAGCAACACTTGCTACCTTGTTCCCCCATGAAGTTGCCCATTTGCTCCTCACTGCTGTCTCAGGACCTGCTGCAGTTTGGATCTGCAACAGTCCCCAACGGCCCACATTTAAAGGCTTGGTCCATAGTTCACAATAATGGGAGGTGGTGGAAACTGTAAAAGATGAGCCAGGTCTGGAGGTGTAGCTCAGTGGTAGAATGCTTGCCTAACATGTGTGAGGCCTGGGTTCATTCTCCAATCACACACACACAAGGCAGAGCCTAGTGGGAGGTCTTTAGGTCATTGGGGGTCTGCCCTCCAAGGAGATTGTGAGACCTGGTCTCTTCTCTTTTTCACTTCCTGGCCATGAGAGCACATGGTTACTCTGCCATGTGCTCAAACCATGATGTGCTACCTTGCCACAGGCCCAAAAGCAATGGGGTCAATTGATAATGAACAGGAACCTCTAAAAATATGAGCCAAAATAAACCTTGTTTTTATAAGCTGATTATCTCAAGTATACATTACAGTGATGGAAAGCTAACAGGCACAGGATACAATATCTACATTCAGGCAACTTCTCTGAGCCATGAACCTCCCTCCCCAGGCCTACCTGGAGAACGACCACATGAGAACAGGCAGATGAAACATTCCAACCCTGCTGTCTCCTCAGGTAACTGGTCCATAGCGAGCAAAAAATGCCCAGGAACAATGTTCCGCCTAGCAGTTCCACCTCAACATGGGTTAACCCAAGCTCTGACTGCCTCCCTTCCCAGATGCCAACACCACTCTCCCTTACCTCTCCCTCTTTGCTAAGCCCATTTGTGCCCACCTGGTGTCCTTCCTCTGCTCCATCTCTACTCTGGTCCTCAACTCCCGGCCCCACACATTGTGCTGCCCTCATCCAGGATGACATCAACTCACCTACTGTCACTAGTGCACTCACTTGACAGGACAAGTTCACCTGCCGATAATGAAAATAGGGGAGTGTCCTGGCTTTTTTTAAATAAAGCCAGAGGGAGTCCCACATGTCCCTCCTTGAAAATATGTATTGAGAGAGAGAGAGAGAGAGAGAGAGAGAGAGAAAATGTGAGAATGAATGAATATGAACTTATGCCAGAACATGTTAATGATATTAATAGCTATGCTGCACATTAGTAAGTGTCAGATTTGCCTTCCCAAAAGAAAGCCAGTGTTCCTCAATGTATTTTTTTTTTCAGAGGGGAAAAGAAAATCAGAGAAGCTGTAGCAGCTTTCCAGAGATAAGACCAGATCTCTGGGGCCTGCAGCATCTGAAAGGCCTGGAGAGGGAAAGGGCTGAGAAATGGAGAGGAGCCCCAGGCAAGAGACAGAGCTGTGTTAGAGAAAGATCACAGACTTCGGTAGGGCCAAGTATGTAGTTTGCCTGGGTCAGCACTCTTTAAGTCTATTAAATGCAACCTGACTACATTCCATGGCTTACTCTTTGATTTCAGAGCATTTATCCCAGTGTAATTCCTAGTGTTTATTCACATGGTGCTAGTTTGCTCACAGTTTCTCTGTGCTTCCTGTTCACTGTCATGACTGTCCTTGTTTTAGCCACTTTCCTTACAGCCAGGACAAAATACTCAATACCCACAACTTAGAGGAGGGGGTTTATTTTGGCTCACATTTATACTCCATGGGGAGCTGGCTTCAAAGTAGGATGGCATGGCAGAGGGGCATAGCAAAGAAAAAACTTCCTAGCCTCATGGTGGCTAGGAAGCAGAGAGTAAATACTTTCACCTTCCAAAAAGTCCTAACTGAATACATGAGCCTCACAGGGGACACCTGGATACAAACCATAATAATCTACCTCTGGCCTCCAAAAAGCTCATGACCATCTCGCTACAAAAAATACACTTGGTTCATCTCTAACAGTTGCCAAAGTCTTAACAGTTCCAGTATTTCTAAAAAGTCCAAGTCCAAAGTCTCCTCTGAGACTCAAAGTAAATTCTTGCCTGTGAACCCCTGTAAAGATAAAAAAGAATATCAAAAACTTCCAATGCCACAGAACAAACATTCCCACTCCAAAAGGGAGAAACAGGGTGATAGAGAGAAATGGGACCAAAGAAAGGCCAAAATCCAGCACAGCAAAATTAAATCCTGTAACTCTATGTCTAGCATCAAAGATGTGAGCTCCAAACAGCTTGGGTGGCCCCACTTCTATGGCACTGCTTGTGATCGTAGCCCTCATAGTTTCTCTCTTGGGGTGACTTTGCTCCATTCTTGAGGCTTTCCTCAGATGTTTCATGTTCCTGCTCTTCCAACTTTCTGAGGTCTCTACTGAACTTTTGGCTTCACTCTCATAGCTTCATACATTGCCCTCTCAGGGCAAATCCTTTGGCCTCCCATGCCTTCTTTTAAAATCTGGGTAGAAGCCTCCCTGACCCTACAATGCTTCCATTTTGCATGCCAATAAAACCAGCACTACCTGAATGATGCCTAGGTCTGGCACTAGCTCCAGCAGTAGCCAGGTCCTTTTGCATCATGAATGCAGAGGCCCTGAGTACATGGATGGCTGAGCAATGTGAACTGAATTCCAGCAAACCAACTCCCTAGGCAGCTCTTTTTAAGCAGGGTGCCCTGGAGCTCTCTTCTCAACACAAAGCCTTTTACTTTTTCAGGGCAAAGGGTGGGGTCTTGCTATTTCCACACATGCCCTCAAGGCCTCCTTTTATTGTCCTGACTCAAAGTACTTAGCTGTTTTTCAATCTTTTCAGCAATCTAGCTCTCCTGCACAAAAATTTTATAGGCCTAACTTTACTGGAGTCAAGTTTTTGGCCAAACTCAAAACATTTAAAATCATTTAGCTATTTGATTTGCTCTTCATTTTCAGTATAAACCTGATTAAAAGCTGCCAGAAGTACCCATGCTACAGCCTGAAGACTAAACTACCTTAAATTTCCTCCACTAGTCTACCACTTTTAATCTCAGTCTGCCATGAAAGTCTCAAAAACTGAGTAAAATGCAGACAAAGTTTCTGCCAGAACATAACCCATATGGTCTTGAGTTCTACTTCCAGTAGAGTCCTTGTTCCCAACTGAAACTTCATGAGCCTGATCTTTAGCATCTGCCTTTTAATCAGCATTCTAGCCTTCTAAATTCCCACCAGAACCTTCTGTCAAGCTTAGCTTACAGAATTTTAGAGCTGCTTGTTTAGCTAAAAATCTTCAAACTTTTCCAAACTCCTCCTGCAAACAATTTCCAAAGGCTTCTGAACCACACAGTCAGGTAGTGTCACAGCCATTACCCCAATTCTTTCATACCAAAATTTGTCCAACTTACTTTCCTTGTAATTAGCACAAAACACTTGAAACACACAATTTATAAAACGAGAGGCTTATTTTAGCTCACATGGTCAGCTGGCTCCAAGGAAGGATAGGGTGGTAAAAAGTACAGGAGAGCAAAAATTGCTTACTTCATCAGAAGTATAACAGAGAATAAAGGGAGATGCCAGGAAGAGAGATCACTCTTACATCACCAGTGACCAACCTCTTATAACTAGACTCCACCTCCTAACAGCAAGTCAGTTATACTGATGCCATGACCCAATCACCTTCCATAAATCCCTGCCTCTGAGCATATGAAGCTTGGGGTGGGGTGGGGATCTAGATATAAACCATAGCAGTCCTTGATGTGGCTGTTATACCCACTCTCACCCACAAAATTCTAGGGGGACATGTCATATCCTTTAGCTCAAGTGGATTAGAAAGTTAAAGGTGATGTTGATTTCAGAAGTTTAGGCCCATCATAGATACTTGGGGTTCCAAAGCCTGGTGAGAGGTGGTTACCAAACTCTACAATGTGCCCTCATCCCACTTTATAGGGCTGAGCTCATCTGTCTTGCCAGTCATTCCACAAAGAAGACAACTGGTAGTATCCCCTTTTACTAAGAAGGAAGCTAAGACCCAGAGAGGTCCAGAAATTCAAAGTACCTCCCACTACACATCCTTGACACAGCCCCAGCACTTCAAGGCTCAAGTGACTCAGCTAGGAAACAAGGGAGCTATGAAGTATATAACCACGTCTATGGTTCTCTTGAGCATCTCACTTTCTACCCACCAATAAATTCCCCTGGACTTCATGAAGTCCATCTATCTGTCCATCCGTCTATCCATCCATCCATCCATCTCTCCTTCCTTCCTTCCTTCCTTTCTTCATTTTTTACTTCCTCCTCCCTGGACAGGTGGGATGATGTAAAAGGTGTGTTCACTTCTCATGGAAATCAAGATCACCCTCCCAGTCACTGGGGGAGGGGAGTGGCCAGCCTTTGTTCCTGGAGGGATTACAGTACCTCTTAGGCACAGGCAGGCAGGAATGGGACAGCAGAGCTCATGTCATATGCAAGCATCTAGAATTTTCTAGTTATCTTTTTTTCCCCACACCCAGAATTTCATAAAATCTCTTCTGAAATCTCCTGTCTCAGGTACACAGCAAAAGTAGGAGGAAGGGAATTGATCACTAAAAGAACCTGCTGCAAGCTGGGGAATGGTGAGGCATGCATATAACCCCTGAACTTTGGGAGGCTAAGGCAGGAGGATCACAAGTTTCAGCCAGACCTGGGCAATTTAGTGACATGCTATGGTAAAAAAAAAATTTTTTTTAATTTTTAAAGGGCTGGGGATATAGCTCAGGTAGAAGGCTCTGGGTTCGATCCCAAGTACTGACAACAATAAATAAATAAATAAACAAACAAACAAACAAACTGCTACATGAGGCAAGTTCGGATACCTCTAACGTACAGCAGCCCTTCATTTTCCCGAGCACTGTGATATTCAGGGAGGTTAGGGATTGTGCTCTGAGAGTGATGGAAAGACTCTTCAAAATCTGGTAAAATCACTTGGTGTTCCAGGGATACAGAGGGGAGGAAACAGCAAGGGGGCTCAGTAAGAGAGAAGGAAGAGAAACCACTGAGGACACACCCCTACCCCCTTACATCTTGGGCTAGGCTAACATTTCAGGGGGTTTTCATCATGGTATGGGGGTTTCTCATGGAGAATACTGCAGGGGCAAAGCTGGGCATCCAGCTGGTGGGAGGTAAAGGTCACAGAGAGTGACAGGGGCAGGGACCAGGAGGACAGAGTCTCTCCCACCCACACCCTTCCTATAGCCCCAGCTCTACAAGGTGGTTTCCTTCTGATCTAAGTGGGCCTTGTGATCTAGCACAGATTATCCTGAGTAGGAGAGGAGACAGCCCAAGGTGCCCTGCACTGACCATGTCCCTCACGCAGTTCAAGGTCATGGCAGAAAACGCAGCCATGGAGGCTCACAGACTAGACTCACATCCTGACTCCAACTGACTGGCCTATGACGTGATGGAGAGGAAAGTGTCCCCTGGTCCTTATCTGCGCAATAAGGAAATAAGACAGAGTTAAGCTACTCAGTGGGTCTGCCTCGAAATAGGAATGAGCCTGAGAGTGGATGATGGGCCTGGCTGACATCACATGTTACTCAGTTTAACTCTGCTGCTTTTGCTTTCCAATCAAAATAAACAAAAACCACAACTCTCCCTGTCAGGCTCCCCCAGCTCTCTGCCTCCTGGAGGAGTTAGCCTCCAGCCTTCCACCTGGAGCAGGTCAATTTCTCTGCCTCTCTCCTTGTTTAAGCTTCCAGGCTCGGCAAGCCATCGTTCCTCCCTTCCACCCTGGAAATAAGTTTCCTTCCTGTGGAAAAAGCACGAAGGCTTCTGCCTGCTCACAGACTTAGGACAGGTGAGCTGTCCTGTCCCCGTGCACCTGGGCAGCTGCCCATGAGACACGTCTCTGGTGGAGGGAGCTCAGGTGGAGCCCCCGTTCTAGAGCTGCAAGCCAGCCAGCCCTGCCTGAGCCTGGGCCCAAGCTCCTCCGTGAGAGTGCTGGCGGGCGGGCGAGGCCCACATCCTGCCACGGAAGGAGGCTTCATGGCCTCATGCAAATGTGCAGAGAGGTGACTGGGGCGATGGGGGGGAGGGTCCCCGCGGTGGTAGAACCAGCTGGGCTCAGGAAGGACCATGCAGCGGGCAGGGAGGAGGATGGGGGTGGGGTATACACGCACCGAAGAGCCCCAGGAGAGCCAAAGATTGGGAAATTCAGGGACCTTAGGAGGTTCGAGCCTGGTTGGGCCTACCTTGCACCTACTTTGGATCTCTCTTCTTCTCCTGACAAAGAGTCTAATGACTGGGTTCTAACCCTTATGCTAGGCGCCTCCCTGTCCACAGGAAGAGGGTGGACGTCATGCCCTGAGGTCCCACTGGCTGTGGCAGGCCTGTCCAAGGCCCATCATCCTGTGGGGAATTTACTATCAAGTAATGACAGGTCATTCTTTCCAGCCTTTCAGCAGAGGAATGAATCCAACAGTGGGATTTTAGATCCTAGAATCACAGGCAGTGCCTGAGGCCTTCTTTTCCCAAGACTGCCTTTACCTCAGGGTAATAGCTATAATTAGTGGGGCACAGTTTTCCCAAACAGGGACACTTTTGAGAATGACATGGTTCCTCTTGCACATCAGGACAGCAGGCCTAAACCACTGCTAAACAGACAGAGAGGACTCCCTACCTCCAGCCCAAGCTGAAGCTGGGAGCCTGCTCATGGCCAAGTCTGATCCCCAATCCCACAGTGACTGACCACGCCCTGAGCTGCCCCAGCCCAAGGCCTGCACACCCAGCCTCAGCCCTGGCCTTAGGATCAAGGCTTGCTTACAGCCTCAGCCTCAGCAGTCACTGGGACTTTGGGAGGGCTTCCTCCAGCCCCGACTCTTTACTCCTGTACACCTCTGGGGGCTCTGGGGGAAAGAGGAGGCGACAGCAGGCTTGAAAAGCACTAGAAGGGGAGGAGCAGGCTAAAGGGAGGAGGGGATGGAGCGAAGTAAAGGGGAACGGGGTCTAGAGACCAGCTCGTGCTAAGTGCACACAGCATAACCTAAAGCCCTCAGCTCCTTCCCACCCACCTGTTCCAGCCCCTGCCAAAAGGGCCCCATGTGGCTCCTTTAACATTCCCTGTTCCCCCCAGCCCCACCTAGGCAAACCCGCTAGGCTCACCTCCAAAGGACCCAGAAGCAGAGGGTTGTCCTGGACTCCCCAGCCCAGCCCCAGGAGCACTTCCTGCTGCTGCACGGTCTAGTCTGTCTGCCCCGAGAATGTGGTGGCTGGTGCTTCCGACTTCCGCTCCCCTCACCACCACAGTGACACACACCCGCCCTGCTCCCCAGGACTCCATAGCGAGTGCTCGGGGCTACTCAGTGCCTCACACTTCCTGCCCTCAAGACAGGAGCCTCTGCTCCCACTCAAGCACCTCCCGGCCCCTTCCTTCAGGTTGGCTCCCCCGCAGGGCCCTTCCCTGCAGCAAGGTCTCAGAAGAACCAGTGCACTGGCCTCTCGCTCAATGCAACAGCTTCAAAGAGAAAAAGGGGAAGGTGCAGCGCCCGGAACAGGCTTGCTGCCTTCTTCCTGCCTTCCACCCTGTGCTTCTGCCCCAGGTTCTGATGCTTCGGTCACCTGCAGGGTAGCTTTTCCTCTCTTATTTTAAACTTATGACATTTCCATTTTTAAATGGCTATGTCTCACATCACCAATAATTACGATGACTGATAGAAGCACCTAGTAGTTACAAAGTGTCCCCAATCAGTTTTCGCATGACCTTCATTCAGCTTCACGATGCCCATTCCACAGAGCTGGAGCTGGGGACAGGCTCAAGGAGGCTAAATCACTGCCACGCTTTGTACA
The DNA here is from genome assembly GCA_004363535.1 of Dasyprocta punctata. Classification (NCBI taxonomy): domain Eukaryota; kingdom Metazoa; phylum Chordata; class Mammalia; order Rodentia; family Dasyproctidae; genus Dasyprocta; species Dasyprocta punctata. The sequence continues at coordinate 138,761 of RJWM01001043.1, read as the reverse complement.
ACAGCAAGTTATGAGAAAGAAAGCCAGAGTTCAAAGTCGGCCTCTGAGCATATGAACCAGGCCGTCCCTTCCCCGTGGCTGAACTCCCGACACGTCCTTAGGACCCAGGCTGCAGGCATCACCAGTATGACAGTGAGCCTGCTGGCGGGGCCACATGCAACCCGCCACTTTCTCTTCCCTTTACACAGTTGGCTTCTTCTCCAGTCTCAACTACCACCACCTACACAATGAAGATTCAAAGCCCATGGCTCCACCCGGAGCTCCAGCACTCAGCACCCCTAACTGCCCAGAAGGGCCCTGCACCAGTGTGTCCATACTGGTGGTGCCCTCAGGCTAGGCCTTCGGCTTGGGCTCCAGCTCTGCACCCTCTAGCAGCTCTGTCCTACGGCACCAGCAAGTCCGTGGGACACGCTGCCTGGAGTCCATGCACCCTCGATCTCCACCACACTCTGGCTGCCCAGGATCCTGCAGTTACCTGCTTCTGGGCCCTGCGGTATCCCTGTCCTCCCTTGGGGCCAGGCCCCTCTGCTCTGTGTAGCCCTAGACTGGGGTGAGGGGAAGCTGATACCAGATGCGAAGGAGCTGTGGGCAGACCACCACTCTCGGGAGGCAGAGTGGGGAAGACAAAGGGAAGTGGGGCCTTAGCAGGGGCCAAAAGCTGGGTTGGGCTCAGAGGAGGCTGAGAATTCTGATTCTGGCCTGGACCACTAATGAGAGAGGTAGGGACACTGAGGTGGATGCATAGGACGCACTTCACGCTGCAGCTTGTCAGCTTTACTTAGAACCTTTCCATCCTGGACCTCTCAGATGGGGCCCTCCAGCAGTCACTTTCTAGGGCTGGCAAGTAAGGGGCAGGCTTATGTCTCAAGCCCCTCAAACTCAACAGAACAAACACCTGGTTAATTCTCTCCAGCAAGTCACAATTCCTCCTGCATTTGGAATTTTACAACTCTTCACCCAGATGCATACGCCAGAAACCTCACGTTACCGAGACCTACATGCGCATCCTCTTCTCAGGCCCCAGTCTCTCAGGTGCTTCAGGACTGCGGCTTTGGGTCAAGCCGGCACCAGCTCAGTGTGGTCCCTTTACTAGAAGCTGCTGATGGATCAGGAACAAAACACAGGACTCCTGAGCTTCTAATCTGGTGACAGAGAAAACAAACAGGAAATCTGACAAAAAGTAAATAAACCAACAGCAAATTAATCAACACCTGCTGGGCATTCAATGCTGTGGAGCAAGGAATGGAGAGAGAGAGAAAAAGAGAGAGTACGTGCACAGGTGGGTAAGCTCACTGCCCAGGAAGGTCAGAGGAAGCCAGAGGGGCCAGCAAGGAAGGAGTGTTTCATGCTGAGGGAAACTGCAGGCCTAGTTCCTTACCTGGGGTGGGGACAGGGAACAGAAAGCAGGTCAGAGGGTGAGAAAAGATTGCCAGGGCCAGAGAGGCCAGAGGGGCCACAGCCAGCCAGATCCATGTCACACAGTAAACCAAGCTGTCTTTTAAATTGAGCAAACAGCAGTTCAGAGAATATTTGTGTATTTAAGATCATCTATCTGCTGCATGGAGTACAAGGGCTAAGTAGAATCAAGGAGACTAGAAGGACCTTGGAGGGCCAGGTGAGGGAGGGCACTTCCTGGGACTTGGGATTCATATCAGGGACAACTAGGAAGACTTGGCGCTTCAGCAGATGGGAGGTATAAAGGTGACACAGAAGTCAAAGGAAAATTCCACATTTCTGGCTTAAGCAACTGAATGGGTAGTAACAACAGCATCTGCAGAAGTAGGAAAGAAATGGAGACACATCTTAGGGGAGAAAATCAAGGTTCTGATTTTTTAAAAATACTGTGCTATCTATGAGCTACTCAAGTAGGCAGCTGAAAAAGCCCCCAGGAGCTTCTGAGCACTGTGACCATCAGAGAGGCAGTCAGAGCCTGGGGTGGTGGAGCCCACTAGGATGGGAGAGGAGACGCCTTAAAGGGGGCTGACAAGGGGCTGTCAGGAAGGTGAAAGCAACAGGAGAGAGTGTCGTCACCCAAGACAAGCGAGGAGGTTTTCAGAAGGAGGAAGTGGTTGGCTTTATTGAAAGCTATTGGCAAGTCAAGGAAGATAAGAGACGAGAAAGTGATCAATCATTGAACGTGGCCAAGCAGGGGTTATGGATAAGCAAGGTTGGGAGGAGATGTGGTTCCTGCTTAAACCGGAACTCAGGTAGAGCCTCCCAGACGCCTGGATCCTCAGATCAATTCTGTCTTCTACACCTTTCATCTCTTTTCCAAAGCTGCACAGGGCAAATGTTGAGCAAAGCCCCCTTGAGGGGGAGAAGGAGCACCTTCAGCGCAGAGGGTGTTATGGCTCCTGCCCTGGAGCGCTGCCAAGTGAGCTTTGATATGCTGTCCCCTTTTCCCCCTCCCCAGGGCCCAGAGGACACAGCCTCCCGACCCGAAGACCCAGAAGCAACGAAGCAACATAGAGCCCTTAAGGAGCTGCTTCCTGTCTGTCTGCAGAGGAAGCTGCTAAACCCAGGTGATAGCGAGGTGGTTTCTCATGCACAGAGTACAGGAGGGGAGCTGGGCCCACCTTCCAAGACAAGAGCTCTGGGGATTTCAGCACACAGCCTCCCCCTGGGAGACAGAGGGGAGAGAGGAAGGAGGTGGCAAAGGAAGGGGTGTGGGCTCCCGACTCATACTGCCTTTTCCTGAGGACCCATGTGCTGACATTCACCAGGCCCTCTGCAAGCAGGAGCTCCAAACCCTCGGGGTCCAGGAGGTGGCAGGGTTTTACTGTCCCCATGCCGCAGATCAGACAGGGTCAGGGCAGTCACTCAGACTCACACAGGTAGGACGCGGTAAAGAAGGGATTTGAACCCAACAGCACCGACCCCCGGCAAATACACTTTGACCCATTATCATTTATGTGCTACAGATATGAAAATGGAGGCTTAGGGCAGGCTGTCTTTCCAAGGCAGCTCTGCTACCATGGTATAAGCCTGAAACCATTTCTCCCAACTCAAATTTTATTGCAATTCTGGAGCCAACAAAACTCTGGGGAGCGCCAGCTACCTGGCAGTGTGAAAGGGGAGGCCTGAGACATCTCAGTGCATTTCCACAGTCCTTAGTAAAAGTTCGCTTCGTTAAGGAAGCCCAGGAGTAAGGCTGCCCTGTGCTCATTCTTTAGAAAGGATCCTATTCCCTGATAGTTCTCTGACCCCTTCAAGCCTGACCAGGAAGGACAGACAGGAGGACACCTGCCTCTCGACATATTTTTCTGACAGGTTAGACGTTCACCATTCTGCCAGCCAGCCTGATGGGCTCCCAGGGATCAGAGAGCTGGAGGCAGGGCCAGGATGGTGAGGGCTTCCTGTGCCTGAGCCCATGGCAGAGCCAGAGGCACCCCCACTCCTGAATGTCTGTGTCTCAGAAGAGAGGGAGAAGTCTCCTAGAGGGATGGTAGAAAGGAAAAGGAAGTGACCCAGGGGAAACAACACCATCAACCTCCCAACACGTGTATGTGCATCGATGCTAAGCTCAGTTTCCTGGAGAAGGGCAGGAAGTGATTACAAAAGTGAAAAGTGTCTACGGCTGCACATAGTTGGCCATGGTGGGGAACCGTCCCTACCCTGCCTGTGCCAGTCAAATGAAAGACCCCTGTGTCTGGGGACAGAAGCCCAAGGGCAGAGTGCCCAGGATACAGTACCCAGGCCCTTCTCTCCTCAGCATAAATGCTTGTCCCAGACTCTCTTCCCTGACCCCACACTATCCCCCAAAGCTGGGTGTTTTTAAGATGAATACTTTCCCTGCAGCCACTGGTCCTGGGTCCGTCCCTCTCATGGGCACTCTCCATCTCACCCCTTGGCACCAGAGGTCACCCACAGAGCACCTGCCAAAGCACATGTGCATGCCATTACTTACAACAGCAAAAACACCCGCACTCGCGAAGTCCACAAAAGGCGACCGCATAAACAGATGGCAGTGTAGCCGTATAGGTATAGGGTGAATCCACGTAAGCTTTAGGGATCTTATTTTTGAAAAATAAATAAGTAGAAAGATGCTCACAGTATACAATTAAGAAAACTGTATATTCAGTATGCTCTCGATGGTTAAAGCCTTGCTTGCACATTTTCATAATAAAACATCAAAACATCTGTGCATAGCAATGGTATACATGATTTTAATTTATTTATGTTTATTTGGGATCTAATTTTTTAAAATAAATATGTTTATCACAAGCAAAAATAATAAAGAAGCTAACAAATTAAGTTTCTGGATTAAACGACTGAATTTTTCTGCTTACTTTAGATGCTGGGAGACACTTTTACAACCTCTGGCCCTTGTCACCCCCATTGCTAGTGGCGGCTGGGAAAGGATGACCAGCAAGGGCTTAAGAGCATCTGCACAGATGTTCATTGTTATTATTTTTATTGCTGTTGGTTTCTGTGGTGCTGGGGATGGAACCCAGGGCCTCATGCACGCTAAACGCTCACCCTACTGCTGAGCCACAGCCTCGGCCATGTTTGTTTTTCTTGAACATTAAACTGTCTCTATTCTCATATGACCTCTCTGATAAAGGCACAAGTACCCACTCGGAAGCCTGAAGTCGGTATGAAAATTAGTTGAAGGTGAGGACATTTGAGACTCAATGGATGCAGAAAGAACCTGTCTTGGACCTTCACATGTGTCTAAAGGCAGCAACTTTTGGGAAGCAAGGCTGCCATAAATTCCTTCTTGAGGGAGTACCTACTCCCAGAAGGGAGAACAGAAATAAAACTCACCCCAATCCCTTCTCCAGGAAGTTTTCTGGTCCTGAGGCAGCTGTAAGACCGCTCCTCCCTGTGCAAATGAACATGATCGGTCACTAACTTTCTCTCTTGTGTCTTCTCCCCAAAGCCCATCTATCTTTCCTACAAAACCTATTTTGTCTACCCATAGCCTTTATTAATATCTTTTGCCAATGTAATTGACAGGTTCTAGTCCCTAAATCTAAGAGGACAGAAGAAAAAGGGTTGGGGAAAAACACCTGCCCCAAGAGTACCTTTTCCCCAAACTTCCAGATCTAAGATTGTGTTCCTCTAGGTGTCCACAAAACGGACATTTTAATGGTTAAATATTTGACTATGCATAAAAAAAAAAACAGCTGATACAGGAAACCTGGAATTTCATGCTCATGAACATGATAAAAAAAAAAAGGTAATACTGTACCTACTTTCTGCTGTTTTTTAAGTGTGTGAATATTTTAAAAAATTAAATAAATAATATTAGATGTGAAAGACTCTGGTGTTGGTCATCATGGGAGGGCTACCGAAATGAGCAGCTAGGTCTGACATCACCAGCACTGACTCCTCTGAAGAAGGAATGGAAAGTCTTCTTTACAATGCTCATTAAAGTCCTGATCAGTCATTAATCACTGAATAAGAACCTAGGTTGTCTGATGAGCAGGAGAACCAGGCATGGTGAGCTCTGACAAGGTAAGGGAGGAAGACACAACTCAGAGCAGTGCATTTCCTGGGCCACCCAAAAGGCAGCCTATTCCTCTGGTGGTATCTACCCTTCACCCTGAGCATAATAGCAAAGCCCAGAGCTTTCCAGAGCCCTCTGTACCAATGGGGCGAATACATGCTGTGTGTGGGCTCATGCCCAGGGGATAAAAGGGCCCCCTGGCTTGGCAGCTCACAGCAGGAACAGTACCCAGGCCTCCATGAAGCTCATGTCTAGGTAACTAAGACTGCACCCCCATGATTCCTAAGGCTACTTCCTCTTTTCTGGTTAAGCAGACCTGTACATCCTCTCCAAGGCCATACCTACCCAGAGCCTCCAGGAAGGCAGGGATCTTCCTTGGGCTTTGTTGTACATAACCCACTCCCTACTTCTGCCCAAATTCTAGATGGCAGGCTCCATGTAGAGAGGATACTCTCCTGAGCTTGGCAGCCAGGAAAGGCAGAGTTCAAAACTGCACTGGTGTCCTCGGCAGGCTCAGCCTCTCTGTCCACGTTTCCCTGTGGTCCTTCTGGTTCTTCTGGGGGATTCTACTCCCACATGGTCACCTCCCAGGGACCTCCCCAAAGACTCACAAACCTCTCTCCAGCCCAGACTCCTAACTTCCTACAGGACCCCTCCAGTGGGACTTCAGACCTAGGAGTCAACCCTCCCTCCCAGGGCCTGTCTAGCAATTGGCTTTGACACAGTCAGTGATCACTATGATGGACAAAAGACTGAGACAACAAAGTAAATCCCCGAGCACAGTAAGCCATTGCCCTTTGGAGCACAGCATGTTTCAACAGACCTATCATGAGATCCTGATGAAACCACAGAAACATGAAATGAAATGAGAAATTTTTACCAAGGAAAAGCCTAAATTATCTCTGGTCTCACTGGCTCTTAGTCAGCTTAAAGATCACTGATTTTGGAGGTCATGCTAAAATTATCTCTGATGTGTGAGGTACATAGTTACCTGGCTTACCTTTCAGGGACCTGAAGGCCACTTGGGCTAAAATCACTAATCCTTCATTTTTGTTATAAATACCTGATGGATGAGCAAATGGGATAAAAATCTTGAAATCTGTCTGCAGTTGTGTCTGTCCCCTTTGCTGCCTTAACAAATTCTACTCAGCTCTGCACTTAGACGTGTTGACCATTTAACAAAGCTTAGTCCAAAACTGTATTACAGGGTTAGCATGGCCAATGACCTGGGGGAGCCAGTGGGTATTTTCTTTTCCTTCTCTCTCCTCTCTTTTCTGCTCCCATCATTGAGCTTCTTCAAGACCACAAAAGCCCACACACTCAAAGTCCTTCGGCCCTACCATAGGAGTCAGACTCACAAGATCACGGTGTTCTGCACAAGATCATGGTGCCAGCTACACAAAAATTCAACAACCTCTAGGATAAACTGACCCATGATCACCTAGGACTCCAAGTCTATGACAAGAAGAAATACCTTGTGGAACTGTGTCCTTGGCTGATGGATATTTCACCTTTAGCACACTTATTCTGAGAGCAGCTTGGTCTGTCCCAACCAACACTAACTCCCTTGAGCAGAACTCTCAATTCATCTGAACCCTCCATCCCCCAATAAGGCTTTGTCCGTGCAGAGATGTGTAGGTTTGCAATGTCTGGCCCAATCTCTTTGTTACCACCTCTGGGTCAAAGATCCCATGGCCCACATAGCAGCCTTAGATCTTCCAGTTTCCCAAGTGAGTCATCTTGCCACCAGTTTGGCCTCCCCTCTCCTCAAGGCTATAGGGTCCAATTCTGCTGGTCTCCTCTCTGCAGGCCCTGCTGCCCCACACCTACACAGACTCGATCTACCCACCCAGGCCCAACCTCCTGTTCCCTGATCTGAAGACCTGCAGGGACTTTAGCCTCTCTAGAGTTCATATCTTCAGTCCACTCTAAATTCTCCACCCCTGAGATATCACTCCTCTCCTGGAAATCTTTACTCACTGGACATCCTTCTTCCCCAAAACCCTTCTCCCCCACTGCCTCTCCTTTGTTGTTTTAGGGAAAGTCCAATCTGAGATCTCTCCCATCCTGCCCTTTATGACCACTCCCACTATAGCCCCAGCAGTCTACAAGACCTTCCCTGAATGTTCTGGTATATGTCCCTGGGTCGTCCTCTTGGTTCCCTTCCCATTCATCCAGTCCTCTCCATCCTTCGAGGCTCCCTGCTATAATGCCACTTCTCCATACAACCTTATCTAGGTCAATCCAATAAGATGCAACCATCACAAAACTCCCATAACTCCAGCTACAGAACAGTGTGGCAATCAGAAGTCATAACCCAAGTATCACCTAGCAGTCAGACAGATTCTTTAAAAAATAGCACTGGCATGAAAAATAAAAGGGTCATGATTTATACTGTAATACAATTTATGTAAGTTTGAAATACACGCATGCACAAGGCAACGTCACCTATTCTTCTAAAATACACCCAGCTCTAAGGATAAACTTATAAATATATCGCAGTGGCTTCTGCTCATGAGGGCGAGGTGCCAGCAGGCACAAGCAGTTGTCACTGAGATGAGAGATGCAGGAGGAAATATTAAGTTCCCTTACGATTCAATCAAGAACAAAAAAGAGCAAAATGCTATTTGAAACATAGACCAAGTGCTATCGTTTGGATCCAGAATGACCTGTGTGTTAAAAGCTCAGTCCCCAGCCCATGACGGTAACTGGGAGCTAGTTTAAAAGATTAGGTCTAGCAGAAGGTCTCAGTCACTGGAGTCATGCCATCAAATGACCCTTGTCCACCCGCCCCCTCTCTTTGTCTCTCTCTCTCTGTCTCTCTCTCTCTCTTTTTTCTCTTTGCTTCCACCATGCATCCCCACTTCACCATAAGCTACTTCCCAGAACAACACTACCAACTGATTGAAACCCCAAAACTGTGGGCCAAAATAAACCCTTGCCCTTTATAGCTTATTTTATCTCAAGTATTCTGCTACAGCAACAGAAAGCTGACTAACATACGTAGGACAGGCACAGTACAGAAAAGGATCAATAGTTCAAAACATATGGAAGATTCAACACCAATCACCAGAAAGAAATACCTATTAAGATTATGGTGTTTTAATTAAGACACTATATATATATATTTTTTTCTTTATTCTTATTATTTTTTTTAATCTGTCAAATTGCAAGAACAAAAAAAAACACCATGTTGGCGGGGCTGTGGGGAAATCTGTACTCTCAGAGTCACACCACATCTTAGGAATGTAATCTAGCCGTACAATCGCAATCTAAAATACCAGAACTTTTAAATCACATTTATGAGTTTCTCCTGCTGAAACAGTCACAGAAGTGAGAGAGGAGGTACAGGTAGGCTTAATACACTCTTGCCTATCATAGCAGACAAGCAGCAACAGTAAGAGCAAGCTACAAACCCACAGTGGACCACCTCGATAAATGCGGTACATTCGCTAAGACAATCTGCACCGACTTAAAAAGGATCACCTCTGTCTGTGTGTCTTGCAGCATGATTGCAACAAATGAACACATTTTTCAAAAAAAGGAACATACTCGAGTATTATTTCCTAATATTTGTGTTAAAAAGAGGAAGGTATACATATACATATGCTTATTTAAAAATAGAATGTGCACTCTTACGAAATTACCTCTGAGGATGTAGCCACCCTTAGGGTTCAAAGAAAACTGAGCCCCACAACTTCCATATGGTACTCAACCATGTTTCTATCTTACACTGAAGAAAACCTATGCTTCCCTGAGCAAGCAGCCCTTGTTAATCATTTAAACCAGCAGCACAAGGTTGATTTGCCCCAAACTTCCCTAACCTCTCTCCTCCCCCATTCAAGACACGCAAATTGCCAGGCACCTGGTTTCACCAATCACTTCTTCCCAAAGACAAAAGGAGCTTGAACCTGGGTTCAGAAGATGGCATTTCAGAATGGCAGCCCACCAACATCTATGTGTGGGGTTATGGAATAAATCCTTTTTGCTACAAGACTTGTCCTCAATTCCTTGGGCCCTTGGTGAGTAAATAGGCTTGGGCCCAATAACAAGAATTAGAGAGCAGAGGTTGGGAAAAGGTGGAAAATTTTCCCCTGTGTACCTTAAGAGTCGTTTGAATTAATGTTTAAAATATTTTTGATCCATTCAAGAATTACCTCTAAAATTTATTTAGAAATAATATTTAACCTGTGCGAGAGCTACTTAAAAGCACGTTTTTGAAAGGAGAGAAGTGGGAAGCACCTGCAGCCCCTGTGGTCCTCTCTCCTTCCTTCCTGTCGTCCAGTCCCGTAGCTTTCTCCACCATGGCCCACCCCTCGGCAGGCCGCCTGTGGGACAGCTCTTGCCCTGGTCGTTTGGGCCACATTCCGAGCATACATGTGCCTACCAGTCTTCCTGTTGCCCAGATTTTCCCTGTGAACATAAGGAAGCCAAATGAAACATGACTGCTATGATTTGAGTGTGTCGCCAAAATCTCATGGGTTGGAAACTGAATCCACAAAGCCACATGTTAACGGTATTTGAAAGGTGGGAACTTTGGAGGGGTGACTGAGTCTTGAGGGCTTTGCTCTCACGAATGGATTAACCCTCTTATGGATTAAAGGTGTCCTGGGCATCACAGTACTAGCTCTGTTACACAGGAAGCTCCCTGGTGAGCTCGCTCAGTCACACTGCAGCTCAGTCCCTGTCTCAAGACCAGATGGCGCTCACAGGCATCAGCTGGGACCTCCCAGCCTCCAAAACTATGAGTTAAACAAACACCTACTCTTTATAAGTTTCCCAGCCTGTGGTACTTTGATACAGCAACAGAAAACAGACTAAGACGCCACCTCCTCCAGAATACCACTCTGTTCCCTTGGCTAAACTGCAATGGTATCTATGATCCAGCTTGGGCTGGGGGGAGAGCGCGGCAGAAATAAGGCTGACATCTCAGGGAAGTGTGGGATAAGGTGACAGCTGGAGGACAGAGACACCCCTGGGCATGAACAAGGCTGGGCTGCATGCTGAGAACTTAGGGGAACCTGACCAACTACCCTCATGAACCCTACAGCATCTGCTCTGCACCCGGGTCCTCACCCAGCCTAGGACCAGCACTTGCAGGAAAAAGCCCCATGGCCCTGACTACTTTACCAAAGGACCAATTCCATGTGCCAACTCTGTACTTTTCTAAAAGCCGGAGCGGTACTTGGAACTTCATCTTGAGGGAATCTCTGAGTGGTGTGGTCTGAGGTTGGGGCTCTGACCTGGTTGCCTAAAAACAGCACCACCTGATGGCAAATTCTGATTCCTCACTGCCTTGTCATGCAGCCCTGGGCAGTTTTCTTCCTGTCTCTCAACCCCCATTTTCTCATCTGCGAAATGGGACAGCAAGAGTACAGACCTGACAGCCTTGCTGTGAGGATTATTTGTATCATCACTGCATTTAAGGAGCTCAGAGAAGAGCTTGGCATATAGTACATGCTCAGTGAATGCCTATTACTGTATGATCTTTTGGCTTTTCAAAGACTTCTAATTAGATCATCCTAATATTTTAAGCATGAAAAAAACAGATGATCAGAATTGTCCCAGAAAACAACCATTTTTCTCCTATTTTCCAGGTTCTAGAGTCTTTATTGATTTGAAAACCTTGAGATCTGTCTCCTACTTGAGACCTCTTTTGCAGGCCACAGTGTATTGATTGACAAATACAGGATGCAAGTAAAGCAAGTGATACCTGTCCCGCCAGGAGATATTCTCTCTCTCTCTCTTTCTCTGGAGACCACCTTTGGCCACCAGACCTAACCCTAAGTTCACCTGGGAGCTTATAAATCTTCCTGCCACTGCAGCTGGGGACACTTCAAGACACCCACTCCCTCCCAGGGCCACATACCAGCTCCTGCCCTACTCCTCCTCAAGTTTCCTGCTCTTGCCTTCCTCGTGCCTCAGGGCCTTTGCACTCACTGTTACCTTTGGCTGGAATCTTCTTCCTGACAGCACATGGCTGTGCCCTGTCCTCATTCAGGTCTCTGCTCAGATGTCACCTCCTCTAGACCTGTGCTGATCACTCTAGAGTACGCAGCCACCCCTGTCAACTTCAAACCTCTCCAGCTGCTTTTCCTTCCTAGCATTTATCTGACATGACAGTAACAGTGCTGCTTATTGTCCATTTCTACCCACCAGAAAATAAGGCCCAGGTGGAGAAGAACTATCTCATTGAATAACGTACCTTTAAAACCTAAACTAGTGCCTGGAACATACAGACCGTCAGTAAATGTCTGTTGAATGAATATAGAAATGAATACACAAGAGAGACAACAGAGCAAGTCTCCTGTGAGACACAGATTTAAGCCTCCCAACAAGAAATACTCTCAGGGCTGTTCCCCATTCATTACTGCTCACGGCTCTCTTATAGGAAGCTTAGTAGATAACTCCCTGCCTCTACCTGGGGTCACCAGATTTTCACGGCCTGAACATGGTACTAGTTCCTCCACCTCACCTAGAAAGTCCTGCACTAGGTGTGGTGATGCATGTTACCAGTAATTCCAGCACTCTGGGAGGCTGAGGCAGGAAGATAGTGCATTTGAGCCCAGCTTGAACAACTTAGTGAGACCTGGGGATGTGGTCCAACGTGAAGGCGCTGAGATTCATCCCTGTACTGCGAAACAAACAAACAAAAAAAGCAACCCAGCACCCACACAAAGTCTGTTTGCAATCCTTTCTCGACAAGGGCTAATTTCTCTGATTTGTTTCATCATTTTACAGCACGTATCTTCCTCTAAAATGATGTGATGAATCTCATTTGCTTTTCTCTCTCCTGCAGTCCATACGTAAACGAGAGCTGTGTGTTCCAGGGGGCTACACGCCTGACTGTGTTAACTATTTGTTGAATAAATGAAGAAATAACTCTTCTTTACACCCTCCGCACACAGGAAATGCAGTGTCAGGAAGAAGGGAATGAATCAGGGCACTCCGTGCTGTCTAAACTTGACCTTGGCATGTTTCTGTGCAGAGGGGCTCACAGACACCCAATTAAGTGCTAATTACATTCAATCAGCGCTGACCCGGGGGAGGAGCCCGGCTAATGAGGTTCAAGGGCAGGTGGGCCTGCAGCTGCAAGGACTTGTGTGACGCTGGCCTCCTGACTCCGACACGCAGGCCAGACAGAGGGCCACCAGCACACTGACCACCGCAGCAAAACCTGCCACGTGGCCCCGGTAAAGCGCTCACCCCGGCTCCCTCCTCAGCCTCCTAAAACGACGAGCTAGATGCAGTTCTAGGGCCAGCAAGGGGTGGGATGATCCGCTGAGCGCACACTGTTTACCTTCCCAGGAAGGCCTGATGCTTTCTGGCCAGACACAGCGAGAAGGACCAAGGAGAGGGGCGTACACTCGTGGAGGGGAGCGGGGAGAGCGGGGATCTCCACACCCGGGAAGTTGTGGGGCGGAGCTCACCAGTTCCCACCGAGCAGGGCCTGGCCGGGTCATGCACACCAGACCTCGGTGGCTCCCGGTTCTGACACTGACAGCTTCGCGGGCTCCCTGCTCTCCAGCGGGGCTCAGAGCAGAGCCCCAGCGTCCGAGCCGCAGGAGCCTGCGAAGCCACCGCACTTACTCTCCCGGTGGGGCGCAGCCAAGCCACCACCCCGGCTGTCCTTGACCCTGCCATCTGGTAGGCTGGTTTTGCGGGTTCCCCGCTTGCTTCCGACCCTCCTGCAGCCTCTTTCCAGCTCCAGGCCCAGTTTCCTCAGCGTCCCGGGCCCGACAGCGACTCCGCAGGTGCTCAGCGACTCCACAAGCCTCGTGACAGCACGGTCACAGTGGAGGGGGCTGGGGGGAGATCCTGCCGGCTCGGCCCCAAGTCCTGCCCTCCCCACGTGCCCTTACCCATTTCCCGCCGGCCTCCTGCTCAGGCCTCCCCCCGGCCCGGGCGCCCCATGGCTCAGCGCCCAGGCTCCTGCAGCGCTGGCCGGTGCAGCCCGGGGCTCGCAGGAGGTCTGGGTTTCCGGGAGGGCGGGGACCGCGCAGCGCGGGCGGCGGGGCGGAGCTGTCGGACTCGTCTGACCGCGGCGCTCGGGGCCCGGAGCCGCGCCTCCTGCAATCCGCGCGCCCCCGCCCGCGCGCCCCCGCCCGCGCGCCCCCGCCCGCGCGCCCCCGCCCGCGCGCCCCCGCCCGCGCGCCCCCGCCCCTCTCTGGTTTACCTTTCCAGCACAGAACCGGGGAAATGAGGCCAGAGCCAGAGTCGTGCACACCTTGAACAAGGCAATAATTGGAGGTGCCTACAAAACTATTATTTACCAAGTATTGACTAGGCATAAGAAAAGAAAATGCATTCCTCGAGTTCAAGAGTTTCAGTTGTCTGTAACTGTTGGCTTTTGGTGGTAGACTTTTGCCAGTTTGGGAATTGGTGGCATGTTGGCAAGGAGTTTTGGCTTGAGTGTATTTTTGCAAAAATATCCTCGGGCATTAGTTGGCATTGGTGAGAAGCTCTTATTTTTCAGTATCGCCCTTGACAGCACTATCCAGCTTCAATGGTTCTGTAAGTAGGTAAAGCACCGGATGTGACAATCTGAGTTGTGTTTCTGTATTTCCTGTAGACCCAGGAAAATTTTAGCTCCCCAGAAATTACTGACTTGAATAAGTCCGTATCTTAAATGCCTAACATGAGCTCCTGTTCCTTGTGCTTTATGAGAGAACAGCCAATAAATCTAATACTTACTGAGTGCTGTGTGCTAGGTCCTAAGCTTTCTGTCCCTCTGTCTTTACACATTTAATCCTCACAACAATCCTAGACAGTAAAGGAAGTTTTTTACCAAAGAGGGAAACTGAAGCACCGAGTGGTTAAGTAACCTAACTGAGCTCACACCGTGAGACAGAGGCTAGAGGCCAGGCTCCAAATCACTGGGTCACACTGCTGTGATGGCTTTTTACGATGGGGCCCTGGTACTAGGCCAGCGATCTTTATTTGTTCACTCTATGAATATTGGCTGTGCACCTGCTGAATGCATGCAGGCACTGGCTAGGCACTGTGGGAGAGAAGGGTGAACCAAACCCAGCGGGAACTGCAGCCCGCAGGGCAAACGGTAGTAATGCGATTGATAGATGCTGGCGGCAGAGGGAGCTTCCTGAAAGGGAAAAATCCTGCGAAGAAAGACATCGCAAAGGGAAAGGCCCCTCAAGTGCACACAAATTCCTTTCAAATACTTTGTGGACTCCTGAACACACACAGAGTAGGAATTCAAATAACCCAAAGGAAAATAATAGTGAGTAGTTGTAGACTGCTAAGGAATGGAGTTTAGGTCCTGACATTTTAGAGGGTCTTGGAAAACGCCTTGGCCTTTCCGTTGAAACCCCATAACGGTCACACTTAAGGAACAAAGACCACATCACAGGGAGAGCAGAGACATGCTAGAAATACGGATGCAATTAGAAGGAATCCATCCAAATATAAAACCAACATGAGCTTCTAATGATTTAATTTCCTGTTAGGACACAGCTTGACCCCTTCAGAGCAGAATCATAACAGAATTCAGAGCAGCTAAAATGAATCGTTTACATTGTTCACCCTCTGACACAAAATTATTAGACATTCAGAGAACCAGAAAAATGAGGAGCACAGATGAGAGGGAAAAGACAACCAACAACTTTCAACTGAAACAGACTCAGAATGATTAAGGGGCAAGGAATTAAAAACAAAACTAAGATAAATATGATAAAGAACCTAGAGGGGGAAATAGGACATAAGAGGTCCGGAGATCAAGAATTTCAGCAGAAATATTATAACCATTTTATATACTAAGTACCAAGTGGAATATACATAAATCTGCTCCAGGGAGGGTTATCTCTCTATCTTTATTATGGGATGAAGACACACCTCAACCTTTGCCCTCCAGAGCAAAGGCTGGGCAGGTTTTCCAGTGACCACTACACAAGAGGAGCGCCTTCTACTATTGGACTCCTCTCCTCTAATGTACTCCTCAGCATGCTATGGTCAGACACGGCGCTAGTGACATCCTGTGTTAGCTTGCCGACACTGTGACAGAAGACAGAGGAAAGCAGCCTATAAGTAGGAAATTTTTATTTTGGCTCACGGTTTCTGAGATTTCATCTATGACCCCTTGGCCTTGTTGCTTTGGGTTTTTGGTGAAGTGAGGCATCATGGTTTGCAGCATGCACCCCCGAGGCTGTTTACCTCATGGCACCTGGGAAACAAAAAAGAGAGACAGGAAGGGACCAGGGCCCCAATATCTCCTTCAGAGACGTGCCCTCAATTACTTTGCTACCTTCATTGGGCACCACCTTCTAGTGGTTCCACTACCTCTCCATAGCACCCCAGGTTGCTGACCAAACCTCTAGCATAGAAGGACTTTTAAGATCCAAACCATAACACAACATAGAAACTGGGACTTGGGAGCTGGAGTGGGGGGGCAACATCACTCTGCTATTGATGTAATAAACTGTCTTCTACTGTCTCCGCTCAGAACTTAGGATGTTGCAGAGGTTAACAGTCAGCTTGTCAGCAGAATAAAGACTTAGACCTTTCACAGCTACTGACTGAACAAGAGATCGAGGGGAAAATTCTTAAAAGCATCCAGGGAGAAGTATACATTATATCCAGGAAGGACGGCCAACTTCTCATCAGAAGTTGTGTTAGCTAGAAGACACCTCAATGCTATCTTTAAAGTGCCAATCTTCCAATTTATTATTCTTTATACAGGAATTTTTGTTTAAATAGGAAGACATTTTCATGTAAACAAAATCTGAGAGCATTGCACAAGTAAATAAATTCTTCAAAGTGAAAGGAATGGTACAACATAAAAATTAGAACCCAGAGCCAAAGAACGAACAGCCCTGGGATGATAAACATATAGATAAATAAAAATAATTTTTTCTTGTATTGTTTTTAAAAATTCATTATGTTTAAAGCAAAAATAATAACATACTGTGAAATATTAACACATATAGAATCAAAATATATAATAAAAATCACAGAAATGGAAGATAAATGTGAAGCATACTGCTGTACAATTCTGTGAAATTTTATATTAATTCAGGAGAAAATTCATCAGTGAACATAAAAATAATCACTAACAAATAACTAACCCAAAAGAGACCAGGAAAGTAAAAAAAAAAAAAAAATGCAGAAGCATAAACACAAGTAGTAAGGTAGAAAAATTGATCACTAATGACATTTAGCACCCCAATTAAAAGACAGAACTGGCAAAGAAAACAAGACCAAACTACACCATGTTTACAAGATATACATTTTAAATATAAAAATGTAGACTCCTTGAAAGCAAAAGCATGAGGAAACTATAGCACATAATATTTAATTTTAGACAAAGCGGACTTTATTATGGGGTTATTGCCAGAAATAAAAAAGATCAACTCATCACAAAGATTAAGCAATGTTAAATGTGTATAAGCCTAACAACAAAATTTCCAAATAACTCCAATAAAAATTGGCAGAACCAAAAAGAGAAATAAAAAGCCACAATCATAGTTGTACAATTTAAAATCTCTTTCTCAGTAATTAGTAAACAAATACACAAAAAGTCATTAAGGATACAGATGATTTGAAAACTCTATCATTCAACTTGACAAAATTGAGATTATAGAGCATTATACCACCAGCAGCAAGATACATATTATTTTCGAGTACACATGACACATTTGCCAACATTGATTATACTAGACTAGAAAAAAATCTTTAAACTTAAATGAATGAAATAATAAGATTATATTTCCTGATCTGATCACAATGGGATTAAGTTAGCAATCAGCAATGACATACAGAAAATTACACATACTTGTGAAAATCAAGCAATACTTTTCTAAATAGCCTGTGGATCAAAGAGTAGATTGTAGGAAATATAATGAACGATTTAAAACTGAAATGACTTAAATATAAAAAAGAAAGTGACAGAATTAGACTGTCCAAATATAGACCAATTTGTATTTTGACAAAAATGTCAAAGCATTTTATGGAGAAAGCAAAGCCTTTTTAAAAAATAATGCTAGAAAAGCTAGAAATTTATATGGTTAAAAAATGAATCCTAGGGCTTATATCTAACATATATAAATAACCCTTAAGACCCAATACGTAAAGAGGGATAATCCAGTTTTTAAAATGGGTAATGAGCCGAACATTTATCTAAGGAAGACATACAAAAGTCAATAAACACATGAAAGGATGATCAACATCATTAGCAATCAAGGACATGCAAATCAAAACCAAAATGATGTATCACTACAGTGGCTATAATATGAAAAGACAGATCAAATGCTGGCCACTAGACAAATGCAAATTAAAACAACACTGAGATTCCATTTTACCCCAGAAAGAATGGCTATTTTCAAAAGAATCATATCATAGCAAATCCTGGTGAGGGTGCAGAGAAAAAGGAAACCTCCTACACTTTTAGTGAAAAAGTAAATTAATATAACCATTATGGAAATTGGTACAGAGTTTCCTCAAAAAGCTAAAACTAAAAATTCTATTAGACCAGTCATTCCTTTTCTAGGTATTTTCCTGAAAGAATTAAAGACATCATAATATAGGGATACACACAAACCCATGTTTATAGCAACACAATTCAAAATAGCTAAATCTCGAAGTGACTGATACATTCATCAACAGATGAACTGGTACCGAAATGTGGTATGTACACACAATGGAATATCAGTCTTCCATAAAGAAGGGTGAACTTGAGCCATTTATAGGAAAAGGAATGCACCTAGGGGCCATAATAGTAAGTGGAATGATTTAGACACATAAGTCTAAGTATTGCATTTCTATTGTTTCTCACATGAGAAACTCAAATTACAAATAAAGAGCAAAATAAATGATAGATAATAAGAAGTAGGGAGATAGATCTTTCTCGAATGTGACAGAGATCGAGAGCCAGAAGGAGGCGAGAGAGAGGGGATGAAGAAAGGAATGAAGATGTGTCATATGCATGTACCAACTCCATACAAGGAGTGTGAACATTACATACTGCAAACATGGACTCATAAAACTTTTAAAAAATAAAAAAAAAAGTATTGACAAGAATGTGGAAAATTGGAATGCTTCATATGCTTCTGGTAGGGTGGTAAAATGGAGGAGCCACTTTGTAAAACAATTTGGCAGTCCCTGAAAACATTAAACAATGAGTTATCACATGACCCAGGAATTTCACTCCAAGAGGAATGATGTTGTATGTCTCTGCAAAATCTTTCATGTGAATGTTTATAACAGGTTTACACAAAATTACCAGAAGGTGGAAACAACAACCCAAATGTTTATCAGCTAATGAATGGATAAGTAAGACATAGTAGAATCCATGTAATGGAATATTATTAAGCCATAAAAAATAAAAGGCTGACTTATTTTCTTATATGTATAAACCTTAAAAACCCTATGCTAAGTGGATGTACTCAGTCACAAAGGACTATATGGTATATGATATCACTCATATAAAATGTTCAGAGTAGACAAATAACAGATATAGAATATAGTTTAGTAGTTGCATATGCCTAGAGGGTCTAGTGGGGGCATGGGGTATGACTGCTAATGGTCATCAAGTTTTGTTTTGCAATGATAGGACTTTTATAAAGTTGTTTGTGGTCAATATTGGACAGCTTTAGGACTTACAAAACCATTGAAGTGTACCCTAAATGGGTACATCATATTCTGTATGTTAATAAATCTGTTACACAACAAATGAATCTTGATTCTTTCCTCACATCATACAAAAATTAACTAAGAAATGGCTCAGAGACCCAAATATGACAAAAAATAAAACATATATGCAAAAGTGGAAGAAAGTCTTTGCAACTTGGTAGAAGGCAAAGATTTCTTAGAAGGAAAAGAATTTGATAAATTGAAATTCATTACAATTTTTTAAATTCTCATCAGAATACAAGAGATGATCAAAACTTATGGTTAATGTTTAAACTTTTAAAATTTATTATGATAAAAGATACACTGAAATGAATCTTCCACAAAATGCTCCCCCTCACTTTGAACACACTTATCCCTTCATTCATGCCACTTTCTGAAGCAGTTTTGGAAGTCCTCTTTCATGATATCTTCATGAGATGTGCTCAGAAATACTATGAATGCTACTGCCATATGACACCCAGTGGGAACTCACATTCATAACACATTACAGTGTTTTCTAATCTACCTTATTCAACAGACTGATACCACGGGACTTCTGGATTTTTCTCAAAGGCAAAATGACCATAAAAGGTAAACATTTTAAAGCAACTCAGGACACAAAGGCAGCCATGAAATCAAGACTAAATGCATGCTATTAAGAATGTGAATAAATAAGCCACAAATGTGAAAAACATTTTCTAAAAATATAGGTATCAAATAAGCCTGTCTAGAACATATAAAATTCCTATAAATCAGTAAGAAAAAGACAAACTACTTGGTTTAAAATAATGGCCAAAAGGCTTAGATAAAAGATAAATGGCCAAGAAAATATGTGTAGCAATATTAGTGGAAATTCAAACCACAATTGGGACCCTTCTGCAGGTAGCCAGTGTGGGCCGGGGGAAGAAGCAGCCAATTCTGCCCCATGAGCCCAATGGCCACCATCAGGGACCTGTAGCCAGTGGGGGCCAGGAGAACCAGCTGGCCACACGTCAGAGAAGCTGCATGTGTCCGGAGAAGGCCACCCCACACCCCGCCACCTCCCCAGGAACCTAGGTTAGGAGAAACCCAGATGCCTGACCCATTTCCCTATAACACAGATTCATAGCCAATGCAGAAGCACCTGGGACCCCACAACTGGCTCGTCCAGAGGAACCCAGAAAAATGTCAAGACAAAGGAGCAAAAGACAATCTCTGTCCTCCAGCCCACACAAGAACACAGAAGAACAAGCCCAGGAGAAATAGATGTGGTAGAAATTGGAAATCACACACCTGAAATTTCTGGGATAATGACAACTGAAGTAAAGAAACTATTTCATGAGACTGTAAAAGAAATCAGATCAGAAATAATACCTCAGGTAAAAGAAGAAATGACAAACGTAATGAAAGGGTTGCTACGTGTACCTAAAGAAGACATAGATAAAAAAAAAGAGGAGCATAGGAAATTGAGGGAAAGCTTGAATGAGAAATATAGGGAAGAACTGGAATGTATGAAACAATTTCAAAGAGATATTCAGGGAATTAAAAACTCCATTGAATGCTGGCAAGACAACTTGAAAGAAACTTAAGATAGACAGATCTCAGACCTTGAAAACAAGATTGCAGCTAGTGATCACAAAAGGAAAGATCTCTTAAAAATAACAAGGAACCAGGAAATAACAATCCAATGCCTGCAAGACAATGCAAAGAAAAATAACTTAAGAATGATTGGTGTTAGCAAAAACAGCAGGGGGTCAATACAAATGACATAAAGAGACTATTTACAGAATAGCAGAGAACTTCCCAAGCATAGGAAAAGTATCTGACATACCGATAAATGAGGCATATAGCACTCCAACTAGCCATAACCAAAATAAATCTACACCCAGACATATAATAATCAAGATTCCAGAAATTCAGCCCAAGAACAGAATATTAAAGGCTGTCGGAGAAAAGAAACATCACCTATAAAGGAAAACTTACCAGAGTCATGACAGACTTCTCAACACAAATCATCAAGTCAAGGAGTGGTTGGAGTGAAGTATTTCAAGTCCTGGAAGAAAACAACTTCCAACCCAGATTGATCAACCCCTCAAAACTATTGTATTGGTTTGATCCTGTGTCCCTGCCAAGGCCTCATGCAATTTGGAAGGAGCTGAATCTGGCATTTGTGATTGGTTTGTTGTCTAGTACTGGGATTGGTGATGTGAGTGCTGCACCCGCCCAGGGGTGGAGCCAACATACAGGGTAAGGGCAGGAGGAAGGCTCTCTCTCTCTTTCCAGGTTCACATGCCTGGCTGTTTGATGTCCACCATGAATGGCTGCCCCACCACACCATGCTGCCTTGGAGCCAACTGAGTATGGACTGAAATCCCCGAGAACTGTAAGAAATAAACCTTTCATTCCTTAATTTTGGGCGTCAGGTATTTTGTCTCAGTGACAAGTAAAAAGTAACTAAGACAACTATCTTTCAAAATTAGTAAATAAATAAGATACTTCTGTGACAAGGAACAACTGAAGGAATTCATGACCACCAAACTAACCCCACAAAGAATACTGAAGGATAGTCTAGAGGAAGATAAAAATAAGCCCAGTTCCCAGAACAGCAGCAGAGGGAGATCGCTGAATGGGACAGGCAATTGAATCGAGGCAGAATTTAGAGAGCCAATGGCAAGAAAATAGGAAGGCAGAAATGAGCCAGTGCATATTGGCTGTAACTATTCATGTAAATGGCCTCAATTCACCAACAAAAAGAAACACAGGCAGAATGGATCATGTAACAAGACTCATCAATATGTAGTATACAAGAAACACATTAACTAGAAAGGAAATTCATAGACTGAAAGTCAAAGGAGAGAAAACAATGCTCCATGTGACAAGGACCCAAAAAAAATCAGGGATATCTTGCCCATCAACCACAGTATGGATAAGAGAGGTATGGCATTTTTATACAATGAAAAGCTACTCAGCTATAAAGAAGGATAATCATGAGGCTCTCATAGGTAAATGGATGCAACTTGTGGTCATGCTCTTGGGTGATATGGTTCAGACTCACATAGGTGAACATCATGTTGTCTCCCCAGTACAAAGGAGTTAATGGGTTCCAAAATGTACAACAGATATTGTGAAAGTGACAGGGGAGGAAACGTCTAAAAAGGGAAGGTGGTAGCCATTGTTAATTTCCTATTATCTTGTTTTGAAGCCCCATATCATTTTCATTGTTCTATTTTGATTGGTTTTATTCTGTTTTGTTTTGTTTGATTTTATTATATCTGATGGTATGGGCAGCTATTTCAAAGATAACAAGATGCATTAAGGTAGCCATTGTTGATTTTCTATTATCTTGTTTTGAAGCACTGTATCATTTTCATTGCTTTGTTTTGATTGACTTTATACTGTTTTGTTTGATTTTATTATGTCTTATGATATAGGCAGCTACTATGAAGATAATAAGAAGTATTATGGTAATAATTGTTTATTTTCTATTATCTTGTTTTGAAGTCCTATATTTTGTTCACTGTTTTGTTTTGATTGGCTCTATTTTATTTTATTTTGTTTGGTTTTATTCTCTTTAAAGTAAAAATGATGAAAAAAGAAATTCAAACCACAATGAGATACTACTTCATCATATTAAATTAATAGACTTAAAACTACCTCTTCCATATTTTCAATTTTGCCTGAATGTTTGTTTGTACCTAGTGAATTACAACGTAGTGTAAAAACATTGTAAATAGACATGTAAATAGATTGTTACTTACTCTTATAACAAGCAGAAAGTCTCAGCAAGGATAGGCAGCCAATTACTGTATTACAACCATATTCAAATAAATCAGATGCAGCTGTAACCAACCAGGCTGTCTCTGTACATCACTTCCTTTTTCTGTATGTTACTTCCTTTTTGCTGGCTATAAATATAACCTTCCCTATGAAAGAAGGGGGAATTCTGAATCATTTTTGCTTTGGACTGCATGACTGGTCCTAGAATTAAAAATAAAGTGAATGAAGACATGAAAACTAGATTTGTTATCATAGTTTCTTTTAACTTCACACTGAAAGATTTAAAACACTGAAAATACCAATACTGACTAGGACATGGAACTCTCACACTTTGCTGATGACAGTGTAGAACAATGGGACTACTTTGACAAACAGTTTGACAGTTTCTTGTAAAATTAAACATGTACCTATTTGACCGAGACATTGCACCTCTAGGCATTCATTCAGAGAACAGAAAACAGATGTCCACAAAAAAAACTGTTGTATAAAAGAACGACTGCCTTATCTGTCATGGACAAAATCTGGAAACAACCCGCAGTCCATGGACAACCTGGTGCATGAGTTGGAATCCTACTCAGCAACAGAAAGAAACAATCAACTGATTTTCCACATCCAGAACAAATAAAAAAATTATGCTGAAAGGAAAAAACATAAAAAATGAATATGCACTTTCTGATTCCATTAGTAAAAAACTAAAACAAGATGCAACAAATCTTTCTTTGGTGACAGAAATCAAATCACCTTCTTGGGTGGGGGCAACTGATGAGAAGAATTTTCAGGGGTTGCAAAAAATGTCTGCATTTTCATAAGGTGTTAGTCAAACAAATGTATACGTATACTCAAAAAGTAAGCATTTACAATCTATTTGTATGTAAAGTATGATACAATAAAATGTGTCAGTCAAATCCTTTTACCTTTTAAGCTTAACATTCTTCAGTGGCTGTGCTGGTATCATTTGGAGAATTTTTTTATGCCCATATCTTGTACTCTGAGTAACTAAACATAGCAATGCTCAATGTATTAACTATTGTTATTCTTCTATTATATTGTTATGAAATTTTTACTTTTTTCCATAAAAAAAGTTTAAATCCTTCAATGACTTTTGATTGCTGACTTTGAGTTCCTTCACCACGCCCTGAGTGATCTGTTTGTGATATGAACTTTGTTGTGATAGCCAAATAAATTTATATTAAAGAAAAGAAAAATAGAAATTGTACCTGGTTTTAGTGTCACACTCTCCATCTGAAACCGCAGTGGGAAGGTCATAGGTGTCATTGTGTTCTATTGCTCCCGAGTTAACTGGGGAAAGATGATTGGGAAGAGTGACAGGGTGACCAACTGTCGTGTAGTAAAACTGCATCATGAGGCTCCTAGGGAGACTTCCTCCCTCACCTGCTGGGAGGAGCAGAAACACCGAGGTTGGACCAATCCTCGGTGCTAATCTCCTTAAAAACTCAGTGTGGACGGCTGGCCTGGGAAACTGTCATTTTGAAACAGCAAGCACTGAGCACTTAGGAATATACGTGAGGCAGGTGGAGTCTTTGCTCCGGACAGAGAATGGCATTCTGCAACTATGTCTCTGCCAAGCAAAAACCACCCTAAGAGACGGCGTGAGAGAGATGCTGGGCAGACAGTGAGAACAGGGGTCACGAACTCACTGCCTGCTGCAGTTTCCATTGCCTTTCTAAATCCACATCATGCTGCACCGTGGCTGCAAAATATTGTTTCTCCTAGGGAAGTCACGTTTTATGGAAACAAATGGTCACTTTTCACGAGGGGCACAGAAGCAGGCTTGAGGGCTCAATGGGAACACGAGTGCCCCCGAGTGGTAGGAGGGCTGGGAAGTGGGTGTGCCTCGTGGGCACCTGGGGAATGAGCAGCACTGGGATTATCAGTGTCCTTGACAATGACACTGATAAATAAGGAGACAAGGGAAGAAGTGGGAGGTCGGGGTTGGGGTCAGGTCGGGGGTAGCGAGGGACTTTGAAGTGAGCAGGGTCAGGACCAGGAGATCCAAACGCTAGAGATATGTGGTGATGCTTAGTTTTAGCATTATTAATGCTGATTTCATAACAAACTTTTACCCAAAGCATTTTTATATGCTAGTCAATCATCACGACAACACTGGAAAGTATAGTATCATGATCTTGATTTTCCAGTGAATAAAATGAGACTCGTGAGCTCAAGTAGCTTGTTAAAAATCACCCAGCTGCTAACTGGTGGAGCCAGAGCTCATGCCTGTGCATTCTGACTTCAAACCAGAGATTTTTTGTCCCTCCCCATGAAAAATGACCAATCCGGACACCAGCTCTGTCTGCTGCTGGCTCCATTCACCTCTGGTCACTACTGTGCAGGTCTTCCGGATAGAGATTCTCAGAAACGGGGGCACAGCGGGGCACATGCTTTGCTGTGCTCTGAAAGGAGTAGGAGTTCAGACCAAGTATTTGATATTAAAGAGAACTATGACTTTAAAATTCTGTGCTCCTGCAGCGGATGGAGGCTGTGTTTAGTAGAGCACTGTGGCTTGTGTTTGGAGAGACAAAGATAGGCCGCCAGTCTGTTTGGGGAAAGGTGGGGAGGTTCGGGGACGTGAGTTCCTTCAGACGACAGCAACAGAAATATGAATGTTGGGGACTGGCAGCTACCAAGATTTGGGGATTAGTCCCCAGGGAAAGAGAGAGGCAGGGGACACTATGGCAGGACAAGGGATTTTAATCTGTGGGGTGGTCAGGCTGGTGAGTGTATAGGACGGGACACTTCATACCCAATTTTGGCTGAGGCTTATGCTGTCTCCTCTCTGACCCATTTTTCCCTGTTTCCTGCAGTTTCCAATCTTCTCAGTTTATTCCACCCCACTCCCCTCTCTGAAATTTGTGTGGCTTTCACAGAGGAGGACTGGGGGCTTACTGGCTTTCTTTGCACGTTGAGTGGACAGAGAATCACCCAGTTCATACCTTGCGGTCCACATATTCTAGCCCAAGACAAGGAATTATTACTTTTCCAACTCACCCAAAACAAACACATGAAAGATAATAACTGGAAATACTATAAAATGCAAAAATCCTGTTGGTGCCACTCGTCCCTTTGGGCATTTTTTCACTGGTGATTGAGCCCTGGGGGAAGGACTCTGTGGATTATCCTTAGCACTGGAACCCAAGGCTAAGAGGTACTCAGTGAAGATTACTGAATTAATAGTCAGGTGCTGATGTGGGGAAAATATCCCTCCATCAATGAGGCTTAAAATGAATATGCTAAAAATTAATAGTTTTTAGGAAGAAAAATAAAAGCAGGTAAAGAAACAGTGAGTAGAGGTTCAGGTGGTTTTTAGGAATAGAATGCTACTTTTACTATGCTAATCAAAAAAACTTCTCTGATAATGCACCATGTATGTAGAGACTTCACTGCAGAAGAGGAAATAAGTCCGGGAGGTCTCAGTGGTAGGGTATTCTTAGAAAAGAGAAGAGTAAATGGGAAGTGGATGTGAAATTAATATAATCAGAATATGATTCCAATATGTTTTAATTTTAGATCAGTGGCCCAGTGCTCCGGAAGTTGCAAAAAGTAAAACCGTCAGTCCCTACTCAGAAATGCTCAGGAAAAGGTGACAACATGCGCATCTGGAAAGACCTCAGCAGTGCCGTGCACATCACGAGTCTGGGCCACCGGCCCTGATGGAGTAGCAGAGAGTGGGTTATTGAGTTGGTATCGATGGTCCTCAGTATTTTCAAAGAAACAGTTGCCCAAGATTCTAGGATTTGAAGAGTCTTTGTAGGAAACAGGTGGTGCACGCAGGAGAAAAATGCTCACGGTAGGGCCTGGGGGAAAGAAGGCAGAGGCTGCAGTGCTTCCAAGGCCCACGCATGCATCAGAACAGACTACAGTGCTTACCATTATCTCGAAGCCCCAAAAGCATCCAGACCTTGCCTATTTCTCCCCCATGAGTTTGAAGCCAGCCTGGGCTACATAGTGAGCTCAAGGCCAGCCTGAATTACAGAGTGAGACCTTGTCTTAAAAAAAAAAAAAAAAAAGGAAAGAAAGAAGAAAGAATGGAAGAAAGAAAGGAAGAAAGAAAGCCTGCCTGCCTAGGAGAGGAGAAGGTACTAGTGTGACTCTACTATGGCCAAGGAAGAGGTACCTTGGCTCTAGGACACAGACATGCCTGACCCTTGGAATGGAGGTGCAGTACCGAGATGGAGTGGCTTGAAGTCACAAGTACTAATATTATCCTTCTGTTCTTAATCTTGTCAACTGTCCCTAAGGGAGGATTGTGAGCATGGTTGTGAACTTGGACAGATCTAGTCTTCATGCCTAGTTTTTTTTTTTTTTTTTTTTTTGGTTTGTTTGGTTTTTTTTGCCTATCTTTTGCAAGCTCAGTCGATCATCTGCCAATATTAAGAAGCACACATCTTGCTTGCAGGCATGCCCAGGGGGTCACTTTGTTGAGTCGTGGTGCCATGGGCATATGTCCTGCGGTAGACAGAGTAGGCTTATTCCACACATGGATCAACCATTCAGGTAAGAGGTCCTTGGCAAGAAACAGGACCACAGGGAGTAGACTAGAAAGCAGGTCCAGAACATCCTGGAACTGCTTAGATTTTATCCTATAGAGAATAGACATTAATTGTACATACCAGTATACTCTGTAAAGCACATGCACTTTTATGAATTAACTATGCAAAATTAGCTGGACTTGTGAATGGAAAAAAACTTCCCATGGAGTGAAAGCCCAGTGTCTTCTTTCTTGCAGAGTTTTTGAAAATCTAGACCTTCCCCAGACAGAGCAGGAACTAAACCAATCACCTAATTGGTCTCCCCAGGGTTCTTTTCAGAGCAGCACATCCAGCACCTGTGGAAGGCTGCCCCCTGGTGGACATTGTTTGAACTTCTTTTCTTGCCTCAAAGCTTGAGATCCAGAGGCATAACTTGCTTCAAAAACTCATGATCCCTCTATTGAAACTTTCCTGAATTTGAGGCTAAGAACTTCCACATCTATTTCACTATCTCCCCGAACTTTTGAGAGTGAGCTGGGCTGAATATCAAGCTTGTCAAAATGTGCTGCAGTGGCTTAGAGATCTCATAGCTATACAAAGAGAAAACACAGAATTATTTGGTTTCCCTAAGGTTTGTAAATATTATACCCCAATAGTGTAGCACAGTTTACACAGAAAGAGAGCAATCTAGCAAGCAAGCAAGTGAGAAAGAAAGGAAGAAAGGAGGAAGGAAAAAGAAAGACAAACTCTCATAACATTAGCCAGCGTGTGAATGAGAAAGTAGAGATTCTCCCTGCAGCCCAGCCGAGTGAGTAGTGGAAATGTGGCATGGACTCGGTAGGGGGCCCACCCCTGACGTGAAAGGTCACCTCCTTTCCCTGCATTAGCAGATGCTGCCAGGCAGGAGCAGCTGTGAGGTCTCAACCTTGGGGCCCCCACAGGGTTTCAGCCCTGGCACGATGATGTCCGTGTCCTACCCCTGGCTACCCACAGACCAAGTGAATGACTCTGTAGAGAGGATGAGGTTCAGCATTGGCATCGTTGTGCAGAAGTCCCACAGGTGAGGCTGCTGAGAGCACTGACCTAGTGCAGTCCTCTCCTTTTCTGAGGGAGGAAATTGAGCTCTAGGAAGGGGAGGTTGCTTGACCAACGTCATCCAGCCAGTTAGCGGGCAAACTGACTAGACTGTGGAAACCGGAGAGCCTTGAGTTCCACTTTGAATTTCTGAATGGGTGGTTCTGTGATTCGGTGGTGTTCCAGTTACTCAGACCCAGAGGTAATAGACAAGCCCACATCCACCCAGCTCCTCGCCCAGGTTCTCTCTCTATGCCCCCACCTGTGACCTCGCCCGCCCCCCGGCTACCTTCACACTGCCTCTCAAGCATGCAGCCCAGGTCTGGTTTCCTAACACATTCCACTCCTGGTGTCCTATAAGTGAGCCACGGGCATCCTCTACTAGCACCAATTTGTTCACTGCAGACTGAGATCAGACTCATTAGCTCAAAACCCCAACCAATGCCAAACGCCAATATTCACACATCCAGTTATTCTAAATATAGCCACAATCATCAGGTCTTTGGTCATTAAGAGCCCCATGAAACTGTACACAATACCTATTCCCCATGAGCCTACCTGGTACCTTTTAGCCAAGGATAAGGCCCACTCTGAACACTGCTGCTGAGTGACATCACCAAGTGTTAAGGTTTGTATCTAGATGTCCTCCCAAAGCCTCATGCAGTGCCCCCCCCCGGGGGAGGAGGCCTTTCAGAAGTGGCTGAATCTAGAGTTTGTGATTGACTTATGGTCCAATGCTGGGATTAAGCACGTAAGTGCTTCACCTGCCCTAGGGCTAGTAGCCTGCGTACAATATAAGGGAGAGAAAGAACCTTGTCTCTCCCTCTTTTGTTGCTTTTGTTGTCTTCCATTGCTATGTATGGCCGCTCCTCTGCCATGTGCCACCCTGCCTGGGAGCCAGCCGATTATGGATTGAAACCTCTACAAAGTGTGAGCTAAATTAACTTTTCCTCCTTTAACGTTGGGTGTCAGATATTTGCTTCGGCAATGAGGAAAGTAACTAAGACACCAGGACATGGACCTTCTCCTTGCCATCCCCGCCTTCTGAGTAGGTTTCCACCTCTCTGCCCTAGCCTCTGGACAGACTCCAGCCATGAGGTACAGACAGCTATGCAGACTTCTCAGAGCATTAGCCAGTAGAGCTAGTGCATTCTACTGCCACCTGGTGGTCATATCTTTTGTTTCTTTCCCAGCCTCCAAATACCTGGGCCTTTGTTACTGACCTCTCAGATCTTGCCTAGTCTGACTTCCCTGTCTCCTCAAATTGCTGACAAATATATCTAATCCATTAATTCCTATTGGTATATTAGTGTCCAATTCATGGTCACCAAGTAGCCATTGCATACCTAGTATATGCCAAGCACTGATCAGAGTATTCGTAATACACAGAAAATGAAGCAGATGGAAATTCCTGTGTGTGTTAGGTTGACATTTTAGTAGGATCATGATGGTCCAAAGATTTCCCTTTGGGATATCTTGCAGCACACTTGATGTCTAAATAAGGAAGTAAGGGGTAATTTCAGGTATGATTAATGAGTGCAGGGATGTGAAATGGGTTTATAATTATGAGAAACATTTTGATAAGGATACCAGAGTGAGGCATTCGGTGACTCAGCCCCCATGACCAGGTCCTGTCCCCAGAAGGAAAACTCGTGCAGCACATTTTAGACTTGAAATACAACACTGGGTTTATCAGGACTCTCCCACAGGTAACCAGCACTGGTGGGGAGAGTAAGCCAGCCTAACCCCTGAGCACACACAGGACACAATTGAGACTCTCCTGTGGGTAGCCAGCTCAGACCAGAACCAGACAGCCACACCTTAGAAAAGCCAGGAGTGTCTGAAGAAGCCTGCCCCACACCCCACTGCCTCCTGGAGAACCTGGGTTAGGAGAAACCCAGGTGCCTGAACCATCCCCCTACCCTGTGGATGGGTAGCCAATGTGGGAAGTGCCAGGGACCCCACAATCTGCTCATCCAGAGGAAATCAGGAAAATGTCAAGGCAAAGAAGGAAAAGGCAATCTCTGGCCTCCAGCCCAAACAGAGTAAGTCCAAGAGACTTAGACATGGAATAAAGTGGAAGTCACACACCTGGAATTTCTGGGATGATGGCAACTGAAGTAAAGAAACTACTTCATGAGACTGTACAAGAAATCAGATCAGAAACAGTATCTCAGGTAAAAGAAGAAATGACAAACATAATGAAAGGGTCCCTGAGTTCGTCTAAAGAAGACATAGGGAAAAAAACAGGAGCACAGGAAAATAAGGGAAACCTTGAATGAGCAATATAAGGATGAATTGGAATGCAAGAAAGATATCTAGGAAATTAAAAACTCCACTGAAACCTGGCAAAAACTTCTTGAAAGAAACTAAAGATAGACTTTCAGACCTTGAAGACAGGATTGCAGTTAGCAATCATGAAAGGAAAGATCCCTTAAAAATAACAAGGAACCAAGAAATAACAATTTGACAGCTACAAGATGAACCAAAGAAAAATAATTTAAGAATGATTGGTATCAGTGAAAAAAGCAGGGGGACAACACAAATGACATAAAGAGACTATTTACAGAAGTAATAGCAGAGAACTTCCCAAGCATGGGAAAAGGCCCTGACATACAGATAAGTGAGGCATATAGCACTCCAACTAGTCATAACCAAAATAAATCTACACCCAGACATATAATAATCAAGATCCCAGAAATTCAGCACAGGAACAGAATATTAAAAACTGTTGGAGAAAATAAACAGATCACCTATGAGGGAAAACCTATCAGAATCATGACAGACTTCTCAACACAAACCATCAAGTCAAGAAGAGCTGGGAGTGAAGTATTTCAAGTCCTGAAAGAAAACAACTTCCAGTCCAGATTGATGTACCCTGCAAAACTATCTTTCAAAATTAATGGTGAAACAAGATATTTCCATGCCAGAGAAACACTGAAGAAATTCATGACCACCAAACCAACCCTACAAAGAGTACTGAAGGATGTACTATAGAGAGATAAAAAATGACCATGGTCCCAGGAATAGCAGCTGAGTGAGATCACTGAGTGGGGCAGGCATTTGAATGAAGGGAAAAGGTAGGGAACCAACAGCTGGTAAAAAGCATGGCAGAGATGAGCCAGTGCATGTTGGCCATAGCCATTAATGTAGATGGCCTCAGTTCACCAATAAAAAGAAACACAGGCATAGTAGATTGTCTTAGTTACTTTTCGCTCGTTGTCCAGACAAAATACCTGATGCCCAAAGTTAGGGAAGGAAAGGTTTATTTTTACAGTGACAAAATACCTGACGCCCAAAGTTAGGGAAGGAAAGGTTTATTTTTACAGTTTCTTGGGAGTTTTAGTCTATTAGTTGGCTCTAAGATAGGGTGGCATGGTGGGCCTGCTGTTCATGGCGGCTGCAAGCTGCAAGCTGCAAGCTGTGCTGGCGAGAGAGAGAGAGGCAGAAGCACGGAAGTGTAAGAGGAAGACCCGCCTTCCCTTACACTGTATCTCAGCTCCACCCCTGTGTGGGTGTAGCAGTCTCGTTATTAATCCTGGTGCTAGACAACAAACTGACCACAAGCATCAGACTCAGCCCCATCAAAAATTACATGAGGACTTGGGGGTACATAGCATATTACCCAATACATTCCACCCCTGGACCCCCAAGGACTCATTTATATCCTTACTATAAAAGACATTTAATCCCTCTCTAAGAGTTGTCAAAGTCTTAACAGTTTTAGCACTGTTGAAAAGGCCAAGTCTCAAATCTCTTTTGAGATCTATGGCAAACTCTTAACTGTAACCCCCTGTACAAATGAAAACAAGGTTAAGCACTTCCAACATATAAAGGCACAAGATAAACATTACCATTCCAAAAGTTATAAACAGGGGAATATAAAGCATTGGAACCAAAGCAAGTCTGAAATCCAGTAGGGCAAACATTAAGTCCTGGAGTTTTTTGTTTAGCATCTGAAGTAATCTGGCTACAAGCTCCAACAGGCTTGAGTGACTCCACCCCTGTGGCACTTTTAGGGGTTTTAGCTTCCAAAGCCCTCCCTGGACGATCCATGTTTTTTGGCTCTACCCTTACATCTTTACACATTGCTCTCTGCAGGCAAGGCGGAAGCTGCCTTAGCCTTTTTTTGTACTTAAAACCAGTGCCATGTGGATGCCACCAAGGTCTGCTGCAGGCTGGAGCAGTAGCCAGGCTTTTTTTTCTCTTGGCTATAGGGGTCGACTGTCTGGATTGCTGAGCTCTCTGAACCTGATTGTGAAGAACAGCTTTTCTATGCTGCCATTCTGGAATCCAGTGTGGTCGCTGCCATTTTGGGACATGGCATGGCCTCTATTGCCACTCTGGGACAAGGCACTCTGTGGCTTTTTGCCGCCACTCTGAGACAGGGCACTCTGCGGCTTTTCGTCGCCACCCCAGGATAGGGCACTCTGCAGCTTTTTCCTCTGAACAAACTCTTTTACTTTTGAAGGACTGAGGCTGCAAAAGGCAGAGGCCTGCTGCTTCCCAGGATGCCCCGAGGCCATCTCTTTTATTCTTTTGTTCCTTTTTAGCAATCAAGGTCTCAGCTCCATCTTTAAAGTCCACAGCTTCCTGGCCAAACTCACAAGGTTTTAAGTCACCATGCCGGGCTCCTTGCTCTTTATCTATAACATAAATCTGGCTAAGAGCCCCCAACAAAAGCCAGGCCACCATTTTAACGTTTGGCTGCCTCATAATTTCACTCTGTAGAGTAATTAATCCTTTGCCCTTAATCTCAGTCTCAGGCAAAGTCTCCGGGCATGGGCAGAACGTAGACAAACTTTTTGCCAAACCATAACACACATCATGTGAAGTCTAACACCCAGTGTCGTTTTTTTTTCCCAGCAGAAATCTCCTGGGCCTGGTCTTTACCAGCAGGCTTTCTATCAGACTTTTGGTCTCCTGAGCTCTGACCAGAATCTCCCATATAAAACAGCCTAAGCCGTTCCAGCTCTATGCATGTAGACGGCATCTCCGAACCTTTCCAAACTTTTCCCGCAAGCCATTTTTAAAGGCTCTTGAACCACATGGTCAGGAATAGTCACAGCAATGGCCCCACTCCCGGTACCAAATTCTGTCTTAGTTACTTTTCGCTCATTATTGAGACAAAATACCTGATGCCCAAAGTTAGGGAAGGAAAGGTTTATTTTTACAGTTTCTTGGGAGTTTTAGTCTATTAGTTGGCTCTAAGATAGGGTGGCATGGTGGGCCTGCTGTTCATGGCGGCTGCAAGCTGCAAGCTGCAAGCTGCGCTGGTGAGAGAGAGAGAGGCAGAAGCACGGAAGTGTAAGAGGAAGACCCGCCTTCCCTTACACTGTATCTCAGCTCCACCCCTGTGTGGGTGTAGCAGTCACGTTATTAATCCTGGCGCTAGACAACAAACTGATCACAAGCATCAGACTCAGCCCCATCAAAAATCACATGAGGACTTGGAGGTACATAGCATATTACCCGATACATAGATCAAGAAACAAGACCCATCAATATGTGGCATATAAAAACACATTAACTAGAAAGGAAATCCACAGACTGAAAGCCAAAGGAGAGAAAACAATGCTCTGTGCAACAGGGAACTAGAAAAAGCAGGGGTAGCTTGCCCATCAACTGCAGAATGGATAAGAAAGATACAGCATTTTTATAGAATAGAAAGCTACTCAGCTATAAAGAAGGATAACCATGAGGCTCTTGTAGGTAAATGGATGCAACTTGTAGTCATGCTCTTGGGTGAAATGGTTCAAACTCACATGGGTGAACAACATGTTGTCTCCCTAGTATAAAAACCTGATGGAGTTAATGGGATCTGAAATGTACAATAGAAATTGTGAAAGTGAAAGAGGAGGAAACATCTGAAAAGGGAAGGCAGTAGCCATTGTTAATTTCTTATTATCTTGTTTTGAAGCCCCATATCATTTTCATTGATTTGTTTTAATTGGTTTTATTCTGTTTTGTTTTCTTTTGTTTTGTTTTGTCTTGTTTGATTTTATTATATCCAATGGTATGGGCAGCTATTTTGAGGATAACAAGATATATTATGGTAACCATTGTTGATTTCATATTATCTTGTTTTGAAGTTCTGTATCACTTTCACTGTTTTGTTTTAATTGGTTTATTCTGTTCTGTTTTATTAGGTTTTATTAGATCTGATGATATGGGCAGTAATTTTGAAGATAAGAGAAATTATAGAAGCCATTGTTGATTTCCTATTATCTTGTTTTGAAATCCTGTATCACTTTTACTGTTTTGTTTTGATAGGTTTTCTTCTGTTTTGTTTGGCTTGATTTTGATATATCTGATGGTATGGGCAGCTGTTTTGAAGACAACAAGT
The DNA here is from genome assembly GCA_004363535.1 of Dasyprocta punctata. Lineage (NCBI taxonomy): Eukaryota > Metazoa > Chordata > Mammalia > Rodentia > Dasyproctidae > Dasyprocta > Dasyprocta punctata. The sequence goes on along the minus strand of RJWM01001043.1, from coordinate 104,023 downwards.
GGCATTAGGGCAGCCACTGTTGATTTCCTATTACCTTGTTTTGAAGTCCTGTATTGCTTTCATTGTTTTGTTTTGATTGATTTTATCCTGTTTTATTTTGTTTGGTTTTATTCTCTTAAAATTAAAAAAAAGGATACCAGAGCTTATGCACTGCAAGAGCCACATTTTAAAGCATAACTTCTCCAACTTTCACCTCTGTGAACCCATGAGAATGAAAAGATCCTAGACTCAGGAGTCTGACATGAAGCCTGGGAGCTCCCATTTTAGCTCATGAGTGATACTGAAGTTGCTGACCCACAGATCACACTTGGAGCAACAAGAATTTGTGCAAATTTCTTCGTGCACTGATTCTTCCAAGACTGGCAACAGTAGCAATATTACTACAGGTTAATATTACTATAGTAGTAATATCAATATTGCTATTTACTACAGAGGGCCATTGCCAAGATTAGAGGCAGTAATTCAGCCCTCTACGTTAGCCATCATCTGAATTTCAGAGATGAGAAAACTGACTCTCCAAGATATTAACTGACTCATCCATGCTTCCACAAACCCAACAGGAGAACCAGACAGTGACTGCAGAAGTCATCAGAGTGCCTGTGTTGCTGCCTTGCCCCTACCCGAGCTGTAAGTTGCTGCTTAACTTATTACTATGTGCCTGAACTGTGGTGACTCTTATGCCCCAACACCATGTCTGTAAGATTCACTTGCTGTGTTGAGCACAGCTGGCTGCAGTTCATTGATTTTCTTGGTTGTGAAACACCACATTATATGCAACTCGGAATTATATGCTCATTTCTCCAGTGATGGGTGTTTGGGTTGTCTCCATCTGGGGCTCTTCATGGACAATGGTATCTTACCCATTACAGGCAAGGACATTTGCTCTCAAATTATCCAGGGAGGGTGAGGACCAAGGAGGAAATGAACTCTCAGAGGCCCCAGAATAATAAGAACCTCTGGCCCTTCTACCCCTCGAGTGCTCTATGTCTGGAGCCTGTCACAGCCAAGCACAGTCAACAAAGTACACATTTTCAAATTTTACTGTAAAACACAGCTAAAGTCACAGGAATAAGAAATTTTCCATCTGACACATACAACGCATATTCACTGAGTACCTATCAAGGGCCTAGGCAGGTTTTCTGCCCCACAGGGAGCCAAGATACAGACAATCTGGCTTTCTGCTCTTGGGAGCTCCCTGTCTATAGGGGGACAGACAGATATGCAGCCATCTTTCTTCAGAGTCTCAGTGTTAAAATGACCAAGAAGCAGTTTGTGGGTCCCTCCCTCCTTATCCGCAAGGGAAAGACCTTGGGGAGTCACATTCGCACAGTGCAGAGATGGTGTTTGGGGCCCCGGTAGACAGATCCAATTATGGGACTGTTGTTAAAAGTAAAAATACACTAGGGGGTCAGTGTAGTCCACTAACTTGTAATTTTTAAAGTTTGAGATGTCATCAAAAAAAGAAAGAAAAACTATCACCTATTTTCCCATTTCCACCATCATCTCACAAAGGAGGAACATTCTAATCCTCCAGCTCCTCTCAGAAAGGGTGTAACCTTCAAATGAAGGATTCTCTTTCACATTGAACAAAGCTGACTTTAAAATCATCCTAAACTCCTTGTTTTCTATTTCTACAGATTCTTAAAAATGCCAGGGGTGAAGCTCAGTGGCAGGGTGCATGCGTGCTAAGCATGCATGAGGCCTTGGGTTCAATCCCCAGCACCTAGAACAAAATAAACAATAATAAGCCTCCCCATGGGCCAGCATTGGCTAGTGGGAGTCTCAGTGAGGTCAACTAGTGACCCGCTGGTTCTGGGCAATGGACAGTGAGGCATGGAAATAGGGGGAGGTGGGAAGAGGACAGAAGACACTTAGAACCAGCAGGTACACTGTGGGGTGCTGCAGTGGCAGGCGTAACTCCAGCTGAGCAGTGGTCTGAATTTCACCTGCAGAGCAGAGGCCACATGGAAGACCTGTGATCTGGGGCTATTTCACTTTGAAAGAGCATTCTGGAGGCGGCGTGGAGGCTGTCAGTGAAAGGCTGGAGGCAGAGTTCTGTCAGCAGGGTTCTCAGGCTTCCTTCCAAATTCTACCTGCAAAAGTTGCTCCTTGAATCTGTGTGATAGCCAGGAACCACCTCAGCAGAGGTGGCGAGGCAGTCGCTGGAGTCACTCATGGCTAGGGAGTAGGGAAGGTCAGGACTGGGCAGTCCTACTGGTCCTCCTGGAGGTAGAACTGGGTGACCATGTGAGAGTCTTCCAGGTTGTTGGTAAGGCAGACAGGCTGGTCAGCTTCTTCCACTGTACAGAGAAACCAGCCCGGGCAGGTGGCTGACTGAAAACTGGTGGTGGAGCCATTGTCTGAGCGGATGAAGGCGAAGCGCTTGTTCTGCTCCTTGTTCTTGCTCAGGTCAGTGATGTTAACTGCCTAGAAGGCAAGAGATGGGCAGGTGAAGGTGAGCCTGGGAAGTCCTGTGCTGCCTCCCTCTCCCCCTCCACCATACAGTGGTCCGCTGACAGGCCCAAATTGCTGGACAAATACTGGCCCAGAGAGCTGGCTGGAACCATGGATCCCAGGTCCCCTGGGCCAACAATGGTACAAAGTCATGTCCTATTGACACACCTTGGAAACTGGCCACGTTGGTCATGGGCCAGTAAGTCTGGTAAATTCCCAGCCCTGTCAACAGAGGCCAAGGGCTATGAGGCTGGTGCTGTCAGAGTCTGAACCTCTGAGGTCAAGGGTGGTGCATAAGGGTAATAGTCTGGAAGCTCATTCAATATGTGACATGCAGTATCCTGGCCATCCCTCTACACAGAACAGGTAGTTTCTCTCCAGAAGGGTATCCATATATACTGGTGGTGAGAAACGACAGTTTCATGGTTATGGCTACTCACATTTGGTTGACAACCTTGCCCCACAATCCCCTGAGACAATGCCACTTTTTCTCAGGGTTAGGCAACCCACTACTATTGCAAGGATCAAGGAGGAACTAGAGTCTAAATGGGAGACCACCTTGCCAAGCTACATGGGTAAGGTTTGGAAAAGGAAACACCCAGGGATTGGCCTTCCTAGAAGAGAGCCTAAATGGTTTACAGTCCATAGTGGCTCAGGTCCTGTTCCAGATAACTACAATAGTGGTCCCCAGTGACCTCTAACTCCTGCAAATATTTACACATTTTTGCCGTCCCCTCCCATAAGACTTAGTCACCTGAAAGTCTTTGGTTAATAGGATCAGGAAGTTTGATAAGCACTTTCTCACTGAAGCATATCCTTTTGGAATGATCCTTCCTAAAAACCAGCTACCATGGTCACTGTAAGGAAGCTTAAGCTAAAAACTACTGAATGCTCTCCATGAAGGAGAGGCTAGAGGACGAGGAACCATTCTAGGATATCCAGAGCCAGCAGGTGCACTGCAGAGTGAAGTGGCATGAGTAACCCAACAAGCTTCACCCCAGGGGACAGAACTACCCAGCCGATCCCAATTCACCCCACAGGACTGGGAGAACATACAGTGTTTATTTGATGCTCACAGATTTTAGAGTGGTTTGTTGTCTGAAACACATCCTTACCTCCAACTGGAGCCTGATATCATTGCCAGACTTGACGCAGGACAGGCAGAGCTTCCCCTTGTGGATCCCCAGGAACACATTGTAGGAGTTGACAGGCACCATGTCTATCTTTACTGGGAAGAGCAGAAAGTAGAGTCAGGAGTGGGAAGAGAAAAGAGGCAGAGATGGGGCAGAGACCTTGATTATTTTTTTCTGTCCTCTCCCCAACTAAAATCTTAAGGTCAAAATGACACCAAGGCCTTATTTTCCTAGCCTGCACCCAAACCGAAGATCAAACTAATCACACTACTTAGTTAATCCTAAAGGACCGAGTCTCCTCGATTCTGCTCCACATCAGCTTGGTCCTTTCCCGTTGTCCTCAGCCTATCAGTGCTCTGGGTCACAGGTGCATCGCTGTGGTGATGGGTCATGAGTGGGGCACCAGGGATGGGAACACCTTTTCCATGCCCTTGTGTAGCAGTAGAAATGCAATCTCTCTGTGCTTTAGCGTGTCCACTGGAAAATTACCAGACAGACAGAAAACACAGGTCTCTTACTCTTTCAGAATAATGGAGAGGACAGAGAGCTCAAGGGATTAGGGAAGGGCGGGGAGGTGGAAACAATGTCATTGTACAGCAAACAGTGCTGAATTTCAAATTCTGCCATCCAATTGCCCTCATCTTACTAAAAGGAGAACTGAGGAACAAAGTTCAAGTTCACCCAGCATGCCTCAAATGTGAACCAGGACGTGGTGCATATGGTGCTTATGAATAAAGGGCATTGCCCACCCTTGTATAAGGGGTGTTCATCTGGGGAGACAATAGGATTTGGTACAATGGGGGCTGGGTTGGTCTCGCCTTCTGGCCCCTACCCCTCCCAACTGTGGTACTGGGTCACTGTGCATATAAACAGTGGCCCCTGACCCAGACTCTGCCTCTGTGGTTCTCTGGAGGCAGCACTTATATGCGCCCTCTTGTGGTCACATGTCTCAAATCTCCTCGGCTTCAGACTCAGCAGGGGTTTAGGAGGTTGCAGGGTCGATCCAGATGCTACACAATCCAGGGGCAAAGTGACCAGGTGCCCACACAACACTAGCTTGCCTGGGAACCACTCACCTTCTAATTTAGTATTTGACACTTGCAGGTGTCCAGCGAAGAGCTGGTTGTTCCTCAGGTAGAAAGTCTTCTGGTTGATATCCCAGATTCTGAAAAGCAAAGGGACCCAGCGGTAGTGTACAGCTGCTGTGTGCCTGACCAGGTCTCAGCGCTCCCGTGTCCCCCAGAGCTCATCTCGTCTGCATCCAGCTCAAGCGAGGGTGCAGCATTCAGCACACCCACAGCATAGATGCAAAGACTCAGGTTAACACCAGGTGAGAGACAAGCCCAGCTCCCACAGCTGACGAGGACTCCTTTCCACCTGTTCCCTCACCTTGCTCCTTCAGCTCAGACTGCCAGCCCAGGAACCTCCCATTTCAGCAAAGCGTGCTCTAGAGCAGTGATGGTGAGCCTCTTAGAGCTTTCAGTGATACAAAGAGCCCTTTGCAGCACATGTGCCGTAGACCTGCCACTACCGCTCTAGCGCATCACCAGTTCGTAGACCCTCCTGGGCTGCAGAAATATCCCATGTTAGCCTTGTCCAATGTCATAGCCACTGACTCCATGTGACTATTCAGCTCCTGACCTGTGGAAGGTGTCACTGAGGATTTGAACTTTCAAATTCTTTCTCTTTTCTTTTAAATGTAAATTTACATAGTCACCCAAGGCTAGTGGCTACCACAGGATGGAAATTCAAGGTGCAGAACAACTTGCACCTAACTCAATTTGAGCCTTGGACCAGGACAGTCTGTTGCTAAAACATATCCTCCCTCCACTGGTGACCCGCTCTCAATCTGGACAGGATAATTGTCCCTGGGAACGCAATGGCTTCTTCTCTAGTTCACCTAATGACCTGGTCCTCTCTTCTTTGGAAGGGACCCTTGGGCTGACAGCCAGGTTGAGAGCAGGACTGGTAGCCATGAGATACAGTAACCAGAGCTCTGGCCAGCATGACATTGAACCTGAACCTCAGCTCTTCACCTGTGAAGTGCAGTGAACAGTACCTGCTTCATCAGGAGGAACTTTTGAGCAGCCAGCGAGCTCAGGGAGGGGTAACTGGGCAAACAAACGCAGTGCTATGCGTGTGTGAGCCATCGACCTTTTGTGATTAGGCTTAGTTTCCAGAGGAGTCTCATTCTGGAGGGATTCAGCATCCCTGCTACAGGTCCAAGGACATCTCCCAGAGCTCCTGACTGATCAGAGGAGGCACAAGGAACCTCCCAAAGCAGACAGTTCCTGAGTCTGGGAAGGGAGGGACTGGCCTTAGGGTGCATGTACGCACTTACACACTCAGAGTCCCACACTGTAGTCTGGGCCTAGAAACATATGCGGGTGAGGGTTGAAAAAGTGACCCAGGATGACTTCACCCTGGGGAGGGATTGCAGGGCAGAGGGCATGCACAGACAGCACAGCACACCCACAATTACCTACATCACAGCATGAAAACTTTGCTGCAGAGATGGAAATGCCTCCCAGGGCCCTGACCCAAGTTTTAAAATTCTCATTCTTTTCAGGCACGCCATAGCTCACAGAACACAGTTATTCTATTATCTGTGCAGTTCATCTTCTCAACCACCCTGTAAGGCACACAAGGAGTTATCAAGAACCCCGCTTCACAGATGGGGAAACTGAGTCCCCAGGAGAGTGAAAGCAGTAGGCGAGCCTTTGGGCTGTGCCCTGCATGGTACTCCCATGGCTGCCGGACCTTAATGCCCACACCACTCCTTGACAGGAGTCTCATTCAGCTGCCTGAGACTCTGGGGAAGCCAGCCTGCTGGTGGTGGCCTTGCTTTCACATCTAGGGTCCTTCGAAATGCTAACCCTAAAGACCATGCCTGTGGTAGGCTGTTTTTGAATAATGGACACCGCTTTCCAGACCAAACGCAGTTTTCAGGTCCTCCAGAACCAGTAACCCTGGTTGACTGGAGCCCGTAACCAGTAACCCTGTCTTTGTCTCTGGCCTGTCCACCCCACGTCCTGGAGACAGCCTTACCTAAAGGATTGCATCTTGCAGGGTCTTCCTCCGAAGGGGCGGCCGGCTGCCTCTGAATGGAACAGGAAGAGGAGAGAGAATAGGAGACTGTAGGGACCCCTGCAGATTTCCATCTTGTGGCCGTAGCAAGGCAGAGGAGACTGCCATTTCGGGCCCAGAGCTGCTGCTTATAAAGAAAGTAGTCACTCACCAGGCCGAGCTGCTGCCATCCTGTCCTGAAGCGGAAATCCCTCACATTTCCAAAATGAGAAACCCTCGCTGTTGTCACTTTCAGCCCCGCTGAATGTCGCAATGGGGTGTTGTAACTAATCCCCTCCCCTTTTTCCCCTGTGCAATTTCCCCAAAACTGAGATTCTATTTCCCCTTCATTGAGTTCCTGGGAAGAAGAGTACAATGAAAGCCAAATTCCCTGATTTGCTTGACAGGTATCCTGAGATGGTTTGTAACCTTTTTAGAAAACAGATTTAGTAGAAATCTCTCCCCTTCACCACAAAGCCAAGTGACAGAGCTCCCAACACCAACGTCAGTTTCATGTCACTTTGTGTTCTTTGAATGACGGACAACCTGCTGGACTCTGGACTGGGGACTACCAAGCATCGTGTACAGGATCGAAGAATAAACATTCTAGGCGTTGTGTTCCATTCAGTCTCTGGCCTGATTCCTCAGCTCAGCTGTGTTGTGTGAAAGCAGCCATAGACAATCCATAAATCAGAAAGGCCAGTGCTCGTCAGTACAACTTTATGTACAGAATACTGGTCAGGCCAAGTTTTGCCCCAACTCCGCTGACCCCTGTTCTAAGGAAGGTATTGACCCAACTCTCTTCCCACTATCCCCTCTTTAAAGTCATGGTCTCACAAAAATGAAGTGAATTCAGCACTTGGACAGAAATAGATTCAAATTTCATCTCTGCCACTCGCAATTTACCATCCTTGTGACTTTGAGGAAATCACATCATTTATTTGGGTTTCTGTCTTCTCAATCTCAGCGTGAAGATGATCACATGCTCCTTACAAGTAGGAAAAAAAGGAAAGAAGGAAGGAAGGAAGGAAGGAAGGAAAAGAGAAATGAAATTATTGGCATATATTGAGCACTAACAAACACGAACTTCTGTCCTTACAGGAAAAGCTAAGCATGCTCCTACTTTCTGGATATATAAAAGCTAAGGAGAGTTTCTTACATGATCTGTAAGGTGGGATTGCCATTGTGGAAGCATGGATTTTAGCATTTCAGAATTGCACTGCACCTTATTCCACCCTGTCACTGTCTGAAGGAGGCCCAGGAAGGGAAGGCATCTGCCCATGCCCTGTCACAAAGCTTGCTGATGCCAAATGTATGCCAAGCAGTCCAGGTCTTCTGAACCCTAGTCGCAGATTGTGCTACCACCACAGCTGATCTCAATGCGTTTGACTTATTTTCAATCAACAAATCAGAGCCGATGTTCAAATAAGAGTTAAATTCTTCAGCCAAGGAAGGAAAACATGAATTTCCCAAGTCTTAAAAGAGCTCCTCATTCAAAGCAAATATTTCTGCAAATCTCGCCCTTTGACAGGCCAAATGGTACATACATGTCCCTGCATTGTCCTCACAAGAGGTGAGTCACTCGGTCTCTTTGAAACATAGTAGAGAAATGACAGCCACCCTTGAGGGCCACAGGGGATTTTGGGAGGGAGTGTTCTGTTTGTTTACATTAGTTTGAATTGTTTTCATCAGTGGTGTCTGAAGGAAGTGATGTCTATAAGCCTGCCTAGTTATCTGTAACTTCCAGAACTTGTTGACTTAAAGTTTAAACTTTCTGAATCAGTTATTAGTCATCAAGGAATAAGCACAGCCCTCACACCTTAGTCCTCTAGTCCCCAACACTGACGGTTCTGTCCAGTTCATCTTTCTTATGTTAACGTCTAACACCTTCCTGGATTTAAAAATCAGCATTATCTCACAAAATGTCCTGAAAAATTGAAGAAGTGGTTTCCAAATATGACCAGGTGAGACTCTGTCCCAGCCCCCATCCTCTGACAGGTTCCCAAGCAAAGGCTGAGCCCCCACTGCAGCCCTTGGGTCAATATTCTCTGATCTCAACTCAAATCAAGAGAGAAAGAGAGATTTGTCCTGCAGAACAGTGGGCTGTGCTCCTGGACTTTCTCAGGTCTGTGTGCTTTCCCACCTCCAAGCTTCCAGCATGTTCTTTCCGGGAATGTGAGGAGGAAGTCTCCGGAGCCAACCTGGACTGAATCTTAACTGTGTCATTTACGAGCTCAGCCACCTCAGACAGCATGTGGAGCCCGTCCAGGTCTCAGTTTCATTATATGTTAGATAACTAATGGCTAATAACAAAAGTTACAACGTGGGTTGCTGTAAGGATTAAATAAGACCCTGCACGTGATATAGTCACATGGCACATGGGAAGTACTCAGACAGTAACAATGGCCCACGTTTCTTTACCCCAAGGGGGAAAGATGAGTCACGCTGCCCCAGCCTCTACAACCCTGCCCTGTCCTCCCAACCTCCCAGCTTTCCACACTGGTTCATCTTCCTTTCTCTGTGTACTGACCAATGCTCTTTTCCCTATATACTCACCCACCTCTTTTCTTGTTCCAGACCCAAAGGAGGGGTAGGAAAAAGAAAGAAGGGGAAGGTCTTTCCCTCTCCTCACGCTTCTGGCCACAATTCCACTCTTGGTTCCGTCTTATCATACCAAAACAGTTGGTTTCCCTGTGATTTCTGCCCACAGGATATTTCTGACTAAACTTATTCCCGGTTCTGGATCCTCATTCCCCAACTCTGCTTCCTGCATGAAACTTAGTGATGGAATCTGCCTTCCCAGTCAATACTTGGGAACTTCCTCCAAGCTTCTGGTTACCACAACTATCCAGTGCCTTGGACAAACTGAGTCCAGACACTATGGACAGCAGAAATTACTAAGACCTTTGGAAAGCGGCTCTATCAAGGCAGAGGAACAGAACCAAGCTGACATGTCTTAGGAGTGGTTATTACACAGTTGTAGAGAGACAGCAAAATATTAAGAAAAGTGCCACCACACATGGACAGAGGGGCCTTGAGCCCTCTTCACAGCAAGAATTAGAAACCAACTTCACAGATGTCCTGTTGATGCCTGTAAAGCATATAACCAAGGCACCAGCCACATGAGAAGTGGTCAATAAATTGTAACTATTTCTCAGTTTCAGATAATTACATTTTTCAGTTCTAGGATTTATATTTTGCTCCTTTTTCATTGTTCTCTGACAAAATTTTCAATCTTGTCTTCTAAATCTTTGAGCATCTTATGCACAGGTCTTTTAAAGAGTGCCCTTGATAATTTCATTATTTGAATCCCCACTGGGTTTCCATCTAGTGGCTCTTTTTCTTTAATGCACAGGTTGTCCTGCACATAAGAAGCTATGGCTTGGATAAGTGTTCCCCAAAAGGCCATTTGTTAGTGGCTTTGTACCCAGGGCCGCACAGTGGGAGGTGGTAAAACCTTTAGCAGTGGAGCTAGTGGAGATTCTTAGGTCAGTGGAGGTGTGGAGAAGGGATCGTAGGACCCTGACCCCTTTCTCTTGCTGTTTCTTGTTCTTTGATCTCTGATTGATGAAGTGAGCAGGTTTCACCAGGCACCCACCACAGCCATCATTTGGGGCCCCCACCAGAGGCCCAAAGCAATGAAGCTACCCAATCTTGGACTTTCAAAACCATGAGCAAAATAAACCTCGCCTCTCTATGAGCTAATTATCACAGCTATTTCATTATAGTAACAAAAGCTCACAGATGCGACATGCCTATTAATTTTTTATAGACAACTAAACAGAATTTATCAAAATCTACAGAGATAATTCAGGGTTCTGTGTGATGTTATCTTTACCAAGAGACAAGTTATTTTGTTCATTCTGGGCAGATGGGCCAGGAGCACTGAAAGACCTAAGTGAACTTTATGAAAGCAGGTCTTGAGATGACTGAGAAGCAAACTTCAGTACTGGAGAGGACCGCTCCCTTTTGCATCCACTCCTAACCCTCCCAGGTCCCAACCCAAACTGGGTGAAGTATATCAAGCCTGCTCTTCCTTAGTTGAACATAAATTTTATCCCCTCTTCCTTAGACAAATTTTATTCCCTCCTCACCAACCAAGACCCATGAGTCTTCAAAAGTTCAGCTACAGACTTCTTTGGAGCAGTGATACTGAAGATTGAACCCAGCACCTCACAAATGCACAATATGCACTCTACCACTGAGCTGAACACCCATTCTGCTGCAACCTTTCAAAACCTGAAAAAACACCCAGAAGTACAAGGGTCCAGGGCTGGGCTCCACCTCTCTGGGCCCCTGCAGTTTCTCACAGCCTTGGCCATTCCCTGATACTTTCAAATAGATCTTTTATAAATTCATTTTATCTGGCATGTCTTGTTATTCACAGCAGGAGAGCTGGTCCTTAAAAAAAATAAAAACCTATGCCAGAGGTAGAGCCTGATGTCATCTTTTTAGAAAGCTCTTACTATTCAGGATGCCTAGAATTTGAGGACCACTTGAGAAGAGAGACAGAAGAAGTGATTGAAAAGTTGGGTTGGAGAGCCGGGCATGGTGGCACACACCTTTAAACCCAGCACTCAGGAGGCTGAGGCAGGAGGATCATTGTGAGTTCGAGACCAGCCTGGGCTACAAAGTGAGTTCAAGACCAGCCTGAACTGCATAGTGAAACCCTGTCTCAAAAAATAGGGCTAGGAATCTAACTTAGTGGTGTAAGCGCCTGCCTGGCAGGCACGAGGTTGTGAGTTCAATCCCCAGTACCAAAAAAATGTCAGATCTGTTCTATTAAGAATACCCTGAGGACCATGGACAGGTAAATTAGGCTTGAATTGGGGTGATTAATCCCAAAGGCAGAATAGCAACATGCTGGTAAATGTTTAACAACTGAATCTCCCAAAAAATTGGATCAATTTACCAATTTTGGAGATGCAGATAATCCTACCATGGATGATTTCGAGCCAATACATGTTATCAATGAATGGGGAGTTGGTAAGAGATGTGTATGATCAGAACTTGCTGGCTCTAAAACCCAGCAGAGGCAGGGAGATGCAGCTGCTCTTCATTCTCCCTTGAGCAAAATCATCCATTCATGGTCTAACTCCAACATCCCTCCTTTGAGCTCTAATGATTCTCCCTACAGATCTCATCCTCCTTGCAGAAAATAATCCCTTCTGATCGATTCAGTTTGTCAGGAAACCTTAATGAATCTGGGTGTAAACATTTCCCCCTGTGCCTCCTGGGGCTGCTTTTGTGTTGCCCAAGCACTCTCTGTGAGATGTAAGTCTATGACTTTGGGCAGACAGGTGTGCACCTTGAGAGGTAATGGCTTCATCTCATAGTCTTCAGCCAGTGCTCAGATGCCTCTGTGTTATAGCACACACCCCTGCAGCACAAGGTAGTATTGTCCAAACTTTGGAAAGGTAATGACACAAAGACTGTGGTTGTTCTTTCCAAGTTATAAGTAAATATATTGGTACAAAAAGGAGGAAGGCATCAAATCCCCCTCCCTCCCAACACAGAATAATCTGATAGCTTCTTTTTGTCAGTCTCCACCTGGTCAACCCTGCCAGGTAGTCTGGCTAGTTTTGACTACATCCAACAGTTTATTGCAACCACCCTGCAGCCACAGGCCAGGCCTGGAGGCAGTTATTTTCCTGAGTATCTCTACCCTCCAAGCCATAGCCCTCTCACTTACTGACATCAGGTTGACCATGTCTGTTCTCCCAGCTGCTGAAGGACATTCAGAGATTGGTGTAGAAATCTCTCATTAGTAATTACTGCTCGGTAAAAATCTCACACTCTTCTCAAATCTAAATAGTAAATCCTCCGAGTCCCTTTCTGAGGTTTAGAGTCCTCCGTGATAGTTTTTGCTCTCACACTTTGAGTTTGATATGGATTAATCATCATTTGTCTAATTTTCTTGGGTTTGCAGAGGTACATTTACTCTTGCTTTCTCGAGTTTGAAGATTTTCTTTATAAGCCAGTTTCTCTGGAAGAGGAAAAGGAAAGGAACAGGAACTCTGGGGGAGAGAATGGTTGTGTTGTTACATGTTTTGTTGGTGCTGGAGATTGAACCAGGGCCCTGCACATGCTAAATTTCCACTCCACACTGGGTTACATCTGCAGCTGTGTTGCACTATTTCATACAGATCTCTGGTCCTCATACTAACTGTGCACAGTGGACTAACAACCTGCTTTCCTGATGGGAATGCTCTCAGAGTCATTTTTCAGGAAAACAACCCAAGGCTCTGAAACGTGGAGCACTTGACCCAGACCCTGACGTAGTAAGCATTTAAATCTAGTCTCATTATTCCCTCCCACACTATGGTCCTGTCAAAGAAGCAGCCAAATTTTCCCTCTCTGCTTCATTCCATGGCAACTTGAAGTGAGAATTATTTAGCTCACAAATGCTTGAAAATTTAGGAAGAATTGTTGTTGTTGTTGTTTTGTGGTAAGGAAAGAATGATTCCTAAACCTTACGTACTCGTAGGTTACAGGGAAACCTCTTCATCTGGCTTTGTGCTAAGGTGACCAGTTGTTCAGGTTTTCTCAGGATATTCTTCATTCTATTACTGGAAATTTTAAGTCTTAGGAAACTTTTTAGTCCCTGAAAAGCCAAGATACTTGACCACTCTAGATTATGGACCCTTGAAGCCACTGGCAATCCTGGTAGCTGGTGTCATACATTGCAAACACAATTAACTGTTAATCATTGCACTTCGACAATTTAGCATGTTTTTATTAGCAGATATAATCTATTGAGACAGAGACAGAAACAGAGGGGGGAGAGAGAGAGAGAGAGAGTCAAACCTTTCAGAGCCAGGAAAAGACCATAGCAGATATATCTGATCAATCACATCAGTAAATGACTCTCATTCTGGTCAAGTTACTGTTCAATTAAGCCATTATCTTTAATCTCTTCTAGCTGCATAGTCAACATATTGTCAACATCTAGCAACTTAAAGTTATTTTCAAGAGACATTCACCTGGGTTGCTTGTGTTGGGTTCCTGAATTCAGTTAACTCAAGCTCTCACATAGTTGTTTAGGGCCAATGTGTGCCAGTTCAAAATATTTTGGAATGAACCATTTTTAAATAAGGTGATTTCCTCACAATATATCATTTCCTGGTTCTGGCAGGGGTTCTAACTTTCTACTTTACATTAGAAAAGTATATGAGACTTCAAGCTAACATTTTAATACAACCCACTAGAGAACACCCACTGAGGAAAGGGAGAGGATGTCTGCCCTTGGAATTGTTTCCTGGGATTCACAAAGCAATTCTCCATGATCTCATTCTGTGCCACTGTAGCAGGGTGCAGTAGTTTTTGAGACACATTTTCTGCAGTCAACTCTAGTTTCTCCCTTAATTCTGGTCATCTGTCTGGCAAATTACTTCACCCTTCGCTATTTCCTTGTCTGAAAATGTGAGTCCTTCCTCATATGGGTGTTGTGAGGATTAACTGTGATAACTACACAGACAGCTCAGCAAAGTGCCCAGCTGTGGTAAGCACTATGGAAGAGTTAGCGATTAATACACCACGTAACCCCCAGTGTTGGTCAGCTTCCTCTTCACAGGAAGGAAAGTGAGCTCCAGAAAGGAGCTCAATAGGGGCCAAATTCAAAATAGAAACCAGGTCTTCAGATCAAAAATCCTAAGACTTTTTCTTTGTTCCACACATACCCTAACCAGAGGTCACAAAGCCATAACTCATAGATTATTTTATTCGCTTATTTTATTGTTTTATTTAATTGAAATAAGTCACACAATTAAATTACAGTATTTTTTTTTCTTTCTCGAGATTGAACCCAGGGCCTTCACACCAATCTATATTCCCAGACAATCCTTAATTCTTTACTTTGAGACAACATCTTGCTAAGTTGTCCAGGTTAAGCTTGAATTTATGATCCTCCTTTCTCAGTCTGCCAGAGTGCTGGAATTAAGGCATGTGTGCCATAATGCCCATCTTACCTTTTCTGGAAAAATGAGAGGTTCTGACCAGGTGGAACTGTATTTCCAGGTGACAGCCACCTGCAGAAACTGCTTAGTTCCAACCATTCAATTCTCTGCAATCCCTACACTTCCCTATTACTCCGCAAACCTTGTGGATGAATGCTGGATTCCATCAATATTTCTCATTAAGCCTACGCTATTTTTTCCCCTAATTTTACACAGTGATTTGTCTGAGTTCTCTGTGTTTCTCTCAACAGTGGAGAATGACCAACACACTCCAAGGGCTCCATGACTTTTCTCATAGCAGGTAACCTGCTCTCCCCAGCATCTTCACAGTCTCAGGGCCTAGAACTCCATGCTTTTGACAGCTCCCAGGAAGTTTGTTTGTCCAGAATCTGAAAGCATTGGGTAAGCACCAGCCATAGACATTTTCCTCCCTGACTTTTCAGATGGATTGGAAAGAAGACTGGAAAGAACTTACCTGATGCCATGGGGAAGTTCAGATAGGATACCAGTTCTTCTAAAATTTTCCACCTTCCAGCTCCAGGCTGAGCTGCTGTATCTAAAGGAGTGACCAGGCAGTAGGTGCAGTCAATCCTCTCAGGGTGGGGCTGTTACTCCTCCCCTCTACCTGCGCAGAGTAAAGAGGCGGAGCCTGGCCCCTCCCACACACCCACGCAGGTTGGCCAGCCCCAGGGAGATGAGAAGGCTGATGCCTGATTGGAGTCAAGCCTTGCTTCTAGAAGAGTGACTCAGGTTTAAGAAGCAAAACTGGTTCTTTCTTATCTTTGTAAAAAAAAAAAAAAAAAAAAAAAGGAGATCACATGCAGACAATTGAGCTGGGTCTATAGGGCTGGAACTCTGTGCCCACCCAGAACTGACTGCCACCAGTTCATGTGTACATACATGTGTTCATCAAAAATTATGTATCTGCTGAATCCTATGTACAGGGCCCTCCACAGGCAGACAAGGTCCCCAGTATTCTAATGGAGGAAAGCAGAAGAGAAACAAGCTGAAACAACTACCTCCTCATGGTAATGCTACAGGGGAAATCAAAAGCCCAATATACTTTTGAGAAGGACCTAGGGATGGTGAATGTTTTCAAAAAAGTAGCCAGGGAAAGCCTCTCTAACAAGGTGGCATTTGAGTAATGACACAGGAAGGGAAGAGAATTCTAGGTAGAGGGACCAGCAGGGCAAAGGCCGTGAGCTGGGGATCTTCTGATTTATTTGAGCACCCAATTGGAAGCCTGTGGGATGGCAGCATGATTTTGAAAACAGCAAGATATCCACCCCCTCTCCCATTTATACTTGGACACCACACCTGGCCACTGTTGTTAGCTGCTCCAGGAGACCCTATAATCTCTCTCCACTTTCTCTGAAAGCTCCTGATATTCAAAACTCTTCTCCTTCTCTTTGGAGTTAAGGACCAACTACTCTAGTGTCACACCTCTGCACTCTGCACTCCACCCTCAGGGAGCAGACAACTGCTGTGTGCTTCCTACCATCATGCTGACATGCTGGGAGCAGTAGTAAGGACTCCCTGAGACTGGTCCCCAGCTGAGTGAGGCTGAGCATATCACTCTGTCCTCCAGGTTCCAATCTGATAGTGTTGGAGACCACTATGAAGCATCTCTGAGCAGGATTTAAAATTAACTAATTGACTTTTTGCTTATCTGTGAGCCTGTCCTAGGCCTAGGCCCCTTGCCTGGTGATGGGAGCTGATTCATAGTAAGTGAGCCTCTATGAATCACTGGTCCTGGCTGAGGCCTGTAGTGGCCTGTGAGGTCAGAGATACTTCAAAGGGCAAGATAAAGAAGGCCACAGCTGATGACATCTTGGCTCCACAATCAATTATGTAAATAGAGACTACAGCTGCAGGCATCTTACCCTGCAGGCATTGCAGTCCCACCACAAATGCCATCTTGGAGATAAGATAGTTCTACTTTTTTGGCATTTTTTACGACTTGGAGATGTCCTTGAAGTGACTCCCAAGGTCCTGCTCAGTTCCGGCACCTCCCTCAGTATCCCCTCTCTTTGTCTGCTATGGAAATAAAGACGGGTGGTCCAGAGAAGCTCTTGGTCTTAGCCCTAATAATAGCTACAGAGTCAAGAACTCTGTAAGGGCTTTGATCCTCCTGGAGCCCTAAAATCATACCACTTGTCTCATTTATTTACACTTTCACCATACACTCATTTGAGAGATTGGGTATCTAGACCGGGTCCCTGATATGAGAGCAGCAAAATGTGCCTGACACACCCTGGCTTACTTAGACCGGAGACTGGCTGGCAGGACAAGTGGTGTGCAGAGTATCAAATGCTTCACATGTTGTGCATTTAAGCAGGGCCTTACTCCAGGCGATACCTTAGTGTACAGGTAAAGAAGAGGGTAAGGTGCAGGCCTCCAATCCTGCCCCCTGCAAGTTTGTCCCTTCTGATATGGGAAGGCAACCCACACTCACATGCAAAGAGGGGCCTAATGCATACATTTCTCAGTGGGGGTCTGGTAGGAGCCTTCTCCTTCCCTAGCTCTGTACCCAGGCTTGGACTCAGCCCCAGGTGCTCTTCCTTTGAATCATAGGCTCTGAGATGGGGATGGCAGGTGCAGGGGCCCAAGACAGGAGGCCAGGCTGATCCTGACCACAGGGAATTCCCATGGGACCCTCACTTTCTGTCCTCTTAGCTTGGGCTCACCAAGCTACATGTCTTAGTTACTTTCACTCATTGCTGAGACAAAATACCTGAGGCCCAAAATTAGGGAAGGAAAGGTTTATTTCTTACAGTTTCTTGGGAGTTTCAGTCCATACTTAGTTGGCTCCAAGGCAGCATGGCATGGTGGGGCTGCTGTTCATGGCAGCCGCAACCACAAGGCACACTGGCGAGAGAGAGAGAGAGAGAGAGAGAGAGAGAGACAGAGAGAAAGGAGGAAGCGCAAGAGGAAGACCGCCTTCCCTTACACTGTATCTCAGCTTCACGCCTGGGTGGGTGCAGCACTCACATCACAAATCCCAGAACTAGACAACAAACGATAACAAGAGTCAGACTTAGCCCCGTCAAAAGTATATGAGGACTTGGGGGTACACAGTAGCACCCAATACACTACAGCACAGATATTCTTTGTTTAACAACCTATCTAGCAGCTGTTCAGATGTATGACCCACTGCTCAGACTTACAAGCCATCTTTTTTTATACAGTTCTATACATCTTGTTTATGGACCCTCAATGCCTTTTTTGTGTGGTGCACCTTGCTTATGCAGTACTGTATTTTTTGCTGATTGTACTGTGTAGTTTTATGTTCTGTTATACATTACAGCACTGTGTATAAGAGTTATGCAAATAAAAGCAAAGTCACCAAGTTGGTCATTTCCTCATTCTGAATATTGTAATGTGCAGACTATATGCAATTCCTCACTTAGCAACTACAGTCCATTTAACGACCTAGTCACCTAGTCGCAGGAACGGAGCTCAGTCATTAAATGAGGCATGTCTGTATCAAAGTCTCCAGGCCTCAGCTGGGAAGTTTTGAAATGGCTTTCTAGAGAAATGCCTGTTTACCAAAAAGAGTCAGGAACTGAACTTGTAAACCTGGAAACTTTGGAAATGCCAGTTCTGCAAATCTACATGATGGGCTTGAGTGCAGCCTGGGAAGTGGCTGGTGGCTTATCTTGTCTTTGCTGTGAATGCATCTGTTATGATAATAGAAGGTCATGTGGTGAGGCAGGCTCTGCTGCCCAGGAAGCTCCAAAGAGGTTCAAAACTCAGGCTGAGGAACCTTGTAGACCTTGAAAAACTGTAAAATAAAGGTCAGATTGTTGTCACCTTGCAGAGTTCTTGGGAAGACTGAGGGGACAATAGTAGGGAGCTTTGTGCACAGTGGCCCTCTGGATACATGGGTTCTACAGCTGTGTATTCAACCAACTGTGGAGTGAAAAATATTTATCAAAAATTGCCTCTGTGCTGAACATGTACAGAATTTTAAAATTATTAGTCTCTAAAGAATACCACATAACCACTATTTACATAGTACTCACAGTACCTTATGTGTTAGAAGTAATCTAGGGATGGTTTGAGGTATACAGGAGGGTGTATATAGGTTACATGCAAATATATTATATAAGGGACTTGAGCAACCATAGATTTTGATATCCACAGGGGCTCCTGAAACACATCTTCTGAAGATACGGAGGATGACTGGATTAGCCGTAACTATCACAGGCTGTGGGTTTATTTCTTCCCTGGGAAGCTAGAGTCTGGCCTAGTCTTGGATCAGTTATGACAGAGTAAATGAGACCTCAATCAGGGCCAGAAAATGCAAGATGATCAATGCACAACTGGGGGTTCCTTGGTGGCCCTGACACTGGGCACATCCAGAAAGGAAGGACCATTTATGTACCTACTGGTGGCCAAGACCTCTTTATGACCAAGGTACCTTTATGAACAAGGCCTCCAGTCCCCCCATCCACCCCAGAACTGTCATTTCCAGGGCTGCCACCACTTCTCCAAGGCCGTAAAATCCTGAAGGGATCAGTGGCCTGACCTAGGGTTCTCAGAGCATCTGAGAAATGTGAATCCCAGTGTCTCATAACCTGGCAGAAGTGGGAAGAACTGACATTTGAGAATTCTAGGCCGCTGATGACCCTAGGCCATGGCATAGGGGCAGGGCTTCTAATGAAGGTCAGGGAGCCCCAAACACAATGAAAGTCACTGCTTCTCCATGCGGTGCTAACTTGTCTTCAGTCAGCATGCTGCATGGAGAAGGGGAAGCAGTATGAACAGAAGAGTGGGTAGAAGCAGGACGTAGCAAGAAGAGAGGCACCAGGAAAGAGCAGCAAGATGATCCTGAGGTTTAAAGCTCTTAGAACTCCTCTGTTGGCTTGAGATAATCCCAAAAAAGTCCATTTGCAGAAAAAGGTCTACAGTGACAAAAGAAGGCTGGGTCATGAGCCAGACTCAGAGGCTGAGCCCCTGGGTGTGACAGAAAGACTAAGAGCCAGAGCCGTGACAGACAAGAGCCAAGGGCATCCTGCTTACTGGCAATTTAGACAAATGGGGCTAGAGCCATGAATCTGAGGCTGAAAGGAGATGGGATGAGTTTCACAATTCTGATGACTAAAGCCTTGAGTAGTTTCCCATGGTCACAGACAAACCCTAAAGACCTTTCAGAGTCCATAAGAGCCTGCACAGCCCGACTCCAGACTCAGCTTGTCAGCCAGCCCTCCCCCACCTTGTTCTCTGAAGTCCAACCACATAAGCCTTCTTTTAGTTCCTCAAATTCACCTCTTCCTCCTGCCTCAGGGCCTCACCATAGGCTTGTCCTCTGCGTGACACATCCTTCCCTGCCCTGCTCTGCTGATCAGTCAATCAACCTCCCCTGAAGGTGTGTGATCCTCTCGGTCATATCTGCCTCCCTGGGAAGGTCACAGTGAGGACCATGTGGAATTGTTCATTGTTGTTTCTCTGGCTCCTGGCACAAGACATGGTCCCCAGAAGAATGAACCCATATGATGAAAAGTCTCTGTGTCACACACACACACACACACACACACACACAGAGGAATAAGACTCCTGAGCATAATATTCATAAATTCTCACACATCAAAAAAAAAAGTTCATATCAATGGAGGTCAAGGTGTGGACACCCTGCTTCACCCACAATCTACTCTTCTAGAACTATCCCCACCCTCCCCACCACTGACACCTGAGCTCTCAGGGCAGTCAGGCATGAGTGCTCCTAACCACGACCCCAGCCATGCTTGACAGGACCTGCGGTGGGCAGCTGCTCTAAACAAACCCATAGTCAGGGACAAGGAACTAGACCTCAGTGAAACCAGCAGCTTATACCCACTCTCAGATGGAGGACTGAGGACTCCCAGATCCGTAAGCTGCAGGGTGGCCAGAACAGCAGAGAGAAAACGAACAGGCAGATGCAGCGAAGAGGACGCCATGGCTTTGGGTGCAGGCACAGTTTCAGCAGCCTTGATTTCTCTTAACTTTCCTGTCCCTCTCATCTCTCATGAAGCCCAGCTACACTTCCTGTCACTATGTCATGGCTCACAAATCCCAATTTCAGTCAAAGCGGCAATGCTACAATAATACTACAAAACCTAAGCAATGCTGCAAAAGCCCGCAAGCGACACAGAAAGGATCTGAGGAATCAATGAAATGAGGACAAAACATAAGGGAAAGAATCCAGAGAACACAGGCTGACAAATACAAAGAATCTAGTGCTACGTGGTCTCAGTACATTCGAGTTCGCACAAGCTCCAGGCAGACGTGAACTGGCTCAGGACTGCTTGCCTGAGGTCTCGTCTGCCCAGCACCTTGCCCCATGTTGGTGAGAAAATCTTCCTTTTCTCACTCCAACCTCATGCTTTATTTACTTTATTTTATTTCATTTATTTATTCATATACTCGGTTTTTTTTGTTTTGTTTTGTTTTGCTTTTCTCTAGTACCAGGGGTTAAACCTGAGACCTTCAACTAAGTTACATCTCTTTCCCCACCACCTTTTCTTTTTGAGACAGAATCTCACTATGTAGTTCAGGCTGACTTTGAATTCACTATGTAGCGCAACCTGACGTTGAACCCACAGCAGTCCTTTTGCTTCAGCCTCCCAAATGCTGGGAATATAGGCAGGCACCATCACACCTGGCTCTAGCCCTTTTTTATTTTTACTTTGAGACAAGGTCTTTCTCAGTTGCTAAGTTTCCCAGGCTGGGTTCAAACTTTTAATCTTCCTGACTCAGCCTCTCAGAGTGCTGGGATTACAGGGATGTGGCACCATGCCAAGCGCCAAATACATTTTAAAATAAGCATTTTATTGTGCTATAACTGACATAAAAAGCTGTGCATATTTAGTGTATACTTCTCAATTATTTTGGAGATAAGTATTCACCTGTGAAACCATCAAGGTCATACATATATTCACCATTTTCTTTTTTTTTTATTTAAACGAAGAAAAAAAAAGACATATATAACAAAGACAACAAGCAAAAGAGACAAACAAACAAGTAGAGTAAATGCATAACAGTAACATTACTGGTTTACAAAACTGGATGATAGAAACTTGACAATGATTGCAATATTGTGTATCGTTATCTTTAAAATAGTTACTTACATTAACAAATATAGACATGCAAAGTTGATCCAATCACACGAGCATTAACTGTTCTTTCTCAATAATGAATACATTCAGCAGTGTGTTCATTTTAGTTATCTTACATATACATATATACAGGTTTATATCTTTTCCTCTTCCCTTTTCTCTTTCCACCTTTTCCCTTCCCAATTACTTTTGCTCTTTGAGCTGTTTTTTATCCTTACGTAGTTTTTATTATAGATTTTGGATCACATATACCTTTCTGTTTCTTACACTAGGGAGACAATATGGTATTTACACATGTGGGTTTGATTTATCTCACTTATGAGTATGGTCTCAAGTCGTGACCATTTACTTACAAAAGTCTCAATGCAATCTTTCTTAATAGCTGAGTAGTACTCCATAACAATAACCATTAATACTATTTTTATTATCATTAAACATAAAACCTACCCCATAGCAATTTAAAATCTATAATATCATTAGTTGTAGTCACTATACTTACATAAAAGATCTGCAGAACTTCTGTCTTGTACAACTGAAGGTTTATATCATTTGATCATCACCCTCTCATTTTTCCTTTTCAATCTGTATCATTCTACTCTCTTTTCCTATGTGTCTAAATATTTTGTATTTCACTTGCAAAGTGAGACCATGCAGTATTTGTCCCTCTGTGTCCGGCTCATTTTACTTGATTTGATACCCCCCCCAAGTTTGTCATGTTTCACAGATGCCAGGATCTCCTTTTTAAAGGTTAAATAATATTCCATTATATGTACCATATTTCTCTGAAAATAATACCAGGTCTTATATTAATTTTTGCTCCAAACTACTTAATAGAGATTTTTTTTGAGGGGATGTCTTATTTTTTCATGTACAACAGTGTACATTCATTTATCTACATTTATCCATTTATTCATGTACAAAACTCTACACTTATTCATGTACCAAAGTCTACATTTATTCAAGTACAGTCATGTCATCTTCTCTCCAAACCCCACATTCCTTGCAAGTCCATTTCCTGTGGAACCATTGACTCCAATCTCTCATGTCCAGTAATAGAACTCTCCTTAAATGAGAACTTCTTGCCCATGTAGCCTGCTCGGAGCACACTGCTCACACAGCAGTCAGTGATTTTATCCCATGAATTCGCCTAAGTCATGATCTCTTGCAGGTGAGGCTCTGCAAAGTTTCCATTAAATCAAGTGTTAACTGATGATTGATGAGATGGGAGTGGCAACAAAAATGATGACAGCTAAGAATGATGGGCCATACAAAAGTGATGAAATATTGCAGGCACCAAAATTCAGAAAACATTTCCTTATCGCACACAAGTCCATTAAGTACATCCGTTACAACACACTACATTGAATTCCAATGATTCATCCTAGTCATGATCACGTCTGTTCACTCCCAAGTATGCACGTGATAGCGTTGTGTGCCAAGTGTAGATCCCAGGGGAAAGAAGTCAGTAAGAAGATCTCTTGCTTATCTTTGTGAGGTCAGAATCTCTACGTGTTAAGAAAGATACATCACAGAATGATACATGTGAGGATGAAGGAAGCACAGGGTTTTATGGAAATGCAGGCTTAGAGGTGGGTTCAGGGGAGGAAGGTAGAGGAGAAAGGAAGAAAAATCTCAGAGTAAAAGAAAAACAAATGTCTGGGTGACTCAGGAAGTTACAAGTAAGTCCTCTGAGCTGCAGTGTAACATGCAAGAGGAAAAGAAATGGAGAGCCTTAAAGGGTAAGAGGAGGTATATGGCCCCAGACCCAGGTCCCTTTATCTCATCAGGGGCCTTAAGCTTGGGGCAGAATTAGGGGTTCCAGAATTCCCAACAGGGAAGATTCAGGTAGCAATCTGTTTGGAAGTGGAAGAAGGGCTAGAAACTCAGTTTGTATTTCCTTGTTTACACTGTATACTTGTTGGGGGAATAGGAACTGGGACCTGTTACTAATTATAGGCCCCTATACCTCTGAAATAATTAGAACCAAAAAGAAACTCTGTTGGTGTTTGATGTGACACAGAAGCTGGGCCTTTGGGAACCCTGGCACAGATATTGATCACCTGAGCCAGTTCCCTCTCTAAGGCTAGGGATTTCTCAGGGAAAGTAGAAGCATTCAGATCACGAGATTTGGTGGTGCATCAGAATTCCTGGAGAGGACAAGCTGCAAACTCAGTACCAAGAATGTGAGCTCAATCTGTGATCTATTACAAAGGATTGCATCACTGGGGAAAAAAGGCTGTGCCCAGGAACAGAACAACTCAAAGTCTAAAGTTGCCTCAGATAGCTGTATCCCAGGACTGGAGGCCAAGCTCACGCACGTGGACCTTGGAAGTCTATCTGTATGTTTTGTTGCAAAAACACAGAGTTCACAGCTGTATTAGTCAGGGTTTTACTAGAGGAACAGATAGAACACAAGATATGCAAATGTATAAGAAATTAAAAGATTGGTTTACGATGGTTGGATAGAGCTGGATAGAGGCTGAAGGGTTCAGTCCAAGATCTGGAGTTCACTGCAGTGTCCCATGCAAGGCTGTACCAGGAGGCCAATGGGTCTGCTATGAAAGGCCGAAGAGTCTACACCGGAAGGCTGAAGGACTCAAGGCAAAAGCTGAAGAGTCCACGCTGGAAGCCAGGAGATGATGTCTAAACCAAAGGCAAAGACTGAAGCTCCTCTGAAGAGCAGAACCTCATCCATCCCTCTTCCTTCCCTTTTATACCAATCAGGCAATGAGCCACCGTAGGGTAGGTCGTCTACACCCTAGGGTGTAGAATTGCTAAACTGATTTAGTTAAGCTTCTAAGCATCTCAAATTGTCACAAACAATCAACCACTACAACCCTTGACAGTTTGGCAACTGAACACATTTCTTTAAACCAGTCTCCAGATACAAAGACATGCATATAATTGTGCCTTCTTTAGTGGAACCTGGTCCTTACTTTGAGTATCAATTCTTGGCTCTAGAGGGAAAGATGTATGCTGTTCAATCTCCTGGAGAAGCTTGTTACTCTGGCTTCCTGATATGAACTCTGCCGTTCTCATCATTGAAGGAGCTTGGGACCTCATTGTCACTGAGGATGGCCATGGTATGTTTTGGGGGAGCCCTGGTCCTTACTTTGAGCATTGCTTCCTGGCTCCAGTGCAGAAATTTTAGCCTACTGGCACAGATCCTTCATCCTGCTGGCACAGATTTTCTGGCTTCCACCACTGACCTTTGGGCTTTCCCAGTGCAGATCTATCATGGGGTCAAGGTCTTCAGCTGGACTCATGAAGAACGTTGCCATGGAATCTGGGCCCTCAGCTGGATTTTTGGGGGTCTTTAGTGTATGGAGAGATTTCCTGCACCTTTTATGCTTGATTCTTTGGGTGACTACTATAAATAATTTTAAAACTTATGTGCCCTGTATTAAATCATTTTCCTTGCAATCTCTGACTACAACAAAATTGACCACACCCAGGAGAACCAACAACAATCCTTCCTCTTCAGTTCTCTTTTTTATGTTGGCAACAATCCTCGGGTGGGCCATCCACACTCAGCACCACTTTGATTCAGCTCAGCTGGTATCACAAGTTGACCAATAGCTGTCAATCCACCACAACAGCTAACCAGTATCTCTGCCACTGAGGGAAGGGGGCTTTGTGTGGATGATCTGTGTCTGGCTGATAGGATACTTCTCATGTGCACTCTAGACCTAGCAGGCAGTGGAGACGAGCTTGTATCGCCTGTGCAGGTATGGCAGAAAAACTGAGCAGAAAGAGTTGAGCTGCAGTACAGTCCTATCACAGTCCATTATCTGAGCACTGAGGAGCTGGGGTTGTCCTGATAAAGGTGCCAGGGCTTTATACATATTGGATGCAGCCTTCCCCTAAGGAAGGGATGTGACCCCTTTTGCTTCAGCCCATTTTCATGAGTGGGGATGAGTGTGGAAATTTAGACAGCGCACTCCAGTGTCATTTACAAGAACAGGGACGGCTGTCACTCCACCATACGGGCTATCCCACTGCATTTCACAACAAAAGTTCAGAATGCATTATTATTGTCCTCACTTTACCGAGGAGAAAACTGAGACATAGAACTGACTCTGAGTCCACTCACCCACCAAAATCCTTCCTCCATGAATAAAACACTGAGTATGTAGTCAGAAAACTTTGGATCAGAAAACTGTTTTGAGGGTTGTTGCAGTTCTTTGGTAAAGACACACCACTCCTCCTCATGCAGAAAGTTCTCTGGGGAAGGTGTGTGGATCATGAGGGGGAAGCAGAGTCCAAAACAAACCAGGGTACAGCTGTGTAATGATATTTTGGCAACAGTGGGCATGCAGAGACAGCACTACAGTGATCCCATAAGATTGTACCACTTGTAGATTTAGTAGTTGCCTTAGTTTGTTATAAATGTACTCTGTGATGTTCATAGCAGGACAAAATCCCCTAACAATGCATCTCTCATGATTTATCTCATTGCTAAGTGGCACAAGGTTTCACAACCTCATCCTAGTGGGTATAATTTGCCAGTAAAATCACAATGATAACACCTTAGTAATGCAATCATGCAGCACTGCATACACAGCAAATACATATCAGTTGACAGCCAAACTGGCTATTCCAATTTTAGTTTTGTCCTTTTTATAACCCCAGATTTACAAGTTTTTTTCAGACATGACAAGATTTGTTCATATTTGCTGATGTCTTTACTGTTATCTAGGCTCACCATTCTTACTTACATCTCACATCGTTAGTAAGCAGAAAAGTGACCCGATCCTCCACTTCCAATATGTCCACAAATTCTTCCCCAGGGCCTGTGACTGTTATATTGCATGATAAATGGAAAATTAATACTACAAATGAAATTAAATTTTCTAATCAGATAACCCTAAAATAGGAAAATTATCCTAGTTTATCTAAGTGGACCTAATTTTGTCATAATAACCCATACAAGTGGACAAGGGAGGCAGAAGGGGAGGTCAGAGTAACGAGACATGAAAAAGATTCAACCACCACTGCTGGCTTTGACGATGGAGGAAGGGGCCCCAAACCAAGGAATGCAGGTAGCCTCTACAAGGTAGAAGAGGCAAATGAACAGACTTTCCCAGAGCTTCCAACTTCCCTGATGACACCTTGATTTTAACCCAGCAAGACTTGTGTTAGACTTGTGACCCATGGCACTAGAATATAATTTTGTATCCTTTTAAGCCACAAAGTCTGGTGGCAATTTGTTATAGCAGTTGATGAGGAATGAATATTCCGACCTTTAAGGATCATTACTTTCTTCCTAAAACATCCTTCAGATATTCTCCTAGGGGGTTAACTTATTCATAATCTACCTGGAAATGTTTTTATTGTGTGATTCTTGAAAGATCATTTTGATAGGGACACAGTTGTATTACTGTTTTGTTAACAGCAGTCAACTTTTCAGTCAGCCTCTGAGGCTGGTGTTTAACTGTCTCTAGGATTCCACCATCATTGAGAAGTCACCTCTCAGTTTACTTGTCAAGTAATCTTTTTAACTTTGGTGTTTTATAGACTCACTATAGTATATCTTATGTGACATTCTTTTTCATTTATCCTTCTCTGTGTAAGCTGTGTTTCCAGGACCTGTAGATTCATTTATTTATCAGTTCTGGAATATTCTCAGACATTAATTCTTCAATATTATTTTTTCTCCTTGCTCTTTATTTTTGCCCTATGGGGTTGTGATTTGAAGTTTATGAGGTCTTCACATTCTGTCCTTAAGGTCTTAATTTGCCTGTCATACACTGGAGTCCCCTCTTTTACTGTCCTGCATCGAGTATCATTTTTCATTATTCTTCTAGTGCCACAGTTTTTCTTAAACTTTATTCACTACACTGTTTAAACCCATGTATTTGAGTTTTTATTTTAGCAGCCCTATATTCTCTATAGAAACTCAATTTATTTCTAAAGTCGCCATATCATCTTTATTCTTATCTCTTGCTCACAATTTTTCAATTTTTTTACTTTAAATATTTCAAACACAGCTATTTTAAATTCTGAATTTGATAAATATGCAGTGTTTAAGGGATCATTTCATGCCTAAATTTGGAGGTCTTAGTGATAAAGTAAAATTCCCACCTGGAGCTTTGAAACTCACTTAGCAACAATCAAAAGTCTCTCAAAAAAAAGGGGGGGGGGGAGAATAAAGCAACAGAAATAAAAGTCACTTTAAATTATTATAGCATTAACCTTCTACTATAACAGGGCAGCTTTTTGTTAGGTCAAATAAACAAAGCAATAATTAAGCAAGCAGTTTGATTAAAGCAATTATTATAACAAAGGTTCTTAAACTGAGAATGCTTTGTGGAAATAATTTAGAGGCTTATGAATGCAGTTAAATTTTATGCAAAAGGTCAGGTTTATTTTGGAGATGAGATCCCATACCTCAAATGTGTGCATAACTGTAAAAAAGATGACAAATCTCTATTCCCTAGGAGCTTCAAAAATGAAAATGAAGTATAAGTTGTTGTTTTTTATCTTTCTTCATTGTCTCTTTGCTCCTCTTGCTTCTTATTGATGACCTCACTTATAGAGCTTTGAAGAAAGACTTTTTGGTTATTTTCTCACATGTGAGTTTAGAATCACGAATTAGACAGAAAAGATTAAAATCCAGCAGTTAAGCTAGCAGAGGCAAATGTGCAAAAAATAAAGCACAGATAGCAAATAGAAGTATAGAAAATGCCGAACTTCCATAATTAGCAAGGGAATAGTAGTTAAAGTAAAGCACTCACATCTAATTGATTAACAGAAGCTAGGAAAAACACCCTTCCCAACACTGGTGAGATTGCAGTGAAGTCTGATACCAGCAGCAGGCTGTTACTTGTCTAATTCTTTCAGAAGGTGATTGTGTGACACGTATGTCAGAAAAGTATTACTAATCTCTGTGTTAATTGACTGTGTAAGTTTAGTCATAAAAGGCTGATTAAGTGAAATAAGTCAAACAAACAAACTTAAATATTGCATGGCTTCTCTTATATGAGAATCACAATGTTATACACACACACACACACACACACACACACACACACACACACACAAATAAAGACCAAAATAGAAAATCGAAAAATTGGAAGTAGCAAGAAGTTCAAGTTCTTCTCCAAATTATATATTCCACTGTTTAAAAAATATTTTAACATATACTCTAGTTTGTCTCATTTGTATTATTGGTACTAGTTTATCTTAGCTTATTGAAAAGGAAGTTTTGTGTTATCTGCTTGTTTCTTCTCTGTAAAAATCCTTCTGGTCGATATCTTATACTCTGAGTAACTACTTTCAAGCCACTGACACACAGTGCATTAACTATTGTTATTCTCTTATTATTTTGTTAAGAAATATTGGTTTATTTTTTTGATAAAATAAAAAACACTGGTTAATGGTAACAATATATCATAAAACCTTCAGAAGAAAATGATTGACTCATTAATCCCACTTCAGAAAATAATGCAAAGGATTTTTTAAAAAACCACATGGTTATTTGGTCCTAAATAAAAATAACAAAATATTTTAAGAAATTTCAATATACAACATAAGAAAATCTAATAATGCCACATATGGACAGTTCAGTAGCCATTTGAAATATTTAATTTTGAAGACTGGATCATAAACACGAAAAAAAAGCATATAACACAGCTAGTGTCACTTAAACCAAATGAGGATCAAAATAAGGAAGAAAGTTTCTGAGGCACACAGTTCCTGGATGATAGGGGAGGCAAATTTTCCTCTATTTTAGCAACATTCTGAGCAAATTCTGTGCTTTGGGATGAGATGGCCACATTGCGTCAGTGACTAACGGAAGGCTTGACTGCATGTACGCAGCTTATATCTCTGAATAATAGTTCTCAGCAGAAAAGTTACCCAGACATATACTTAATAAGCATCCTACTGAACAGGATGATGAATAAACCTAAATGTTTTCAGTCCTTGTAAGGGACCATGCAAAATCAGCATGGCTGTAGGTCTCAGTGACAGCGTTAGGTTTGCTATTCACAGGATCTTCAGTCATCATCTGTGACAATTGACATCATTAGACCTTGATTCATTGTTGTGGTTGTCCACCTACTCACTCTTTCCAAATGCATCCGTTATCTTCTTACCTTCATGTGTGTCCTCTCTGCAAGAATATGCTCCTCTTCCATCCCAAAGCCCAGCTCCACAGCCACCACCTGTGAGAATCTTCTCCACGTACTTCCCTCCACCAGTGTCAGAGCCAACAGGGCCCCCATGCCCTTCACTTCCACGTGGCTACACTGTTTACGTGTTTCCCTGATGCGACTGGGAGTTTCTTCAAATCAGAACCATGCTTAATTCATGGCAAAGTAGATCGACTGTGGGATTTGGAGTTGGATAAACTTGGTTTTAAATTTCTGCAGCTCTACATACTATGTGAGCTTAGGCAAGTTACTGAATGTTTCTGAGCTTCCATTTCTTCATTGCCACAATGAGAGTCAAGGAGAAAACTTTTCATAAGGCTATCGACACTTGCTAAGTGCCCAGTAAGTGTAGGCTATGCACCCAGGCTTGTGAACCACTGGGGTGGACCAAGACCAAACTCTTCTGGCTCTTACATCCACCTCAGGTGAACCAGCAGCAGAGCAGTGGGAAGTCCAGAAGACCTCAGTCATTGAGCCAATAAGACTCCAACTCTCAATTTGGAAATCAGTCACTGCTTTTTCCTGTTTCCTCGGAACTCTCAGACATTGGGGAAACCACTTTGATCACCTCCTGTTTGCACAGCCCAGTAATAGACACTGTGGGGGTGGAAGAGTCAGATCCCCTAACTACCCAGCCTCACCCCCACCCCCACTCCACTGGACCAACAGACAGTGAGTCACTGCTAACATTATCCAAAACACCCGCTGATCTTGGAGTTAGTGACCTCATGATGTGAAGAAACTCTTTCTGAGAAGCATCATTTGCAGATTACCAAAGATTTGCCTCCTTTCACACCACATTGTTGTGAACTTTACTTATCGCTAACCCCTCAAAGTGACCTCTTACCCATGACACTACTTGCTGAGGAGCTCCTGTGTAACTGAGGGACATCTGTCAAGAACTCCACTGACTTCCCTCCTCGGTGCTGCGGGAGAATGATAGCACCGCATAATGATGAAAATCACTCAGTCTAGAATCAGACTGGATAAGATATGAGTTTAGATCTCTGCCTATCATTCATTTTATTTTAATATCTCCTAACTTCTAGCCACTTACATGGAAAAATATGGTCAAATAAAACATATCAATCCACCTCTTACACATCATGAGACTCAAAATAATCTGGTGAAACAACCAGAAACCTTGTAGGTAATGAACAACTATTGATTATTACATCCTTTTTTTCCATTCAAAACATTGATGCTCCTCCTTTCTATTCCTGAAGTTCCAAAAATATGCACACAATATCCAGAATGTCCAAACTAGAATCAGTTGGCTTCTCATCCACCCCTGACATTTCCAAATAAGCTTTATACTCCTGCATGACTGCTCTGTTGCTGCCATAGTCCTTCCGTATCTGTTTTCTATTGTTGCTGTAATAAAGTATCACAAGCTTAGTGGCTTAAAACACGTTTATCATTTTGCAGTTTTGTAGGTTAGAAGTCTGACATATGTGACTGTGGGGTAAAATGAAGGTGCCTGTGGGGTAAAATGAAGCAAGGCTGTGTTCCTTCTGGATGCTAAGGAAGAAAGCATTTCAAAAGGAAGGAAGGAAGGAAGGAAGGAAAGAAGGAAGGAAGGAAGGAAGGAAGGAAGAAAGAAAGAAAGAAAGAAAGAAAGAAAGAAAGAAAGAAAGAAAAAAAGAAAGAAAGAAAGAAAGAAAGAAAGAAAGAAAGAAAGAAAGAAAGAAAGAAAAAAGAGAGGAAGAAAGAAAAGAAAGGAAAGAAAGAAATTACTGGTCTTTACCAGTGTTGCAACTCGGAAAATGAAGTGAAGGCCTCAGAAGCACCTTCAGCTGCAGTTTCTCTGATCTGTCCTGTCTCCTACCCACTTCTCCCCCATAGACAATCCAAAGAAACTAGAATGTATCTTCTCTAAGGTGGGTCATAGAAACTAGAACCTTTACCCCAAAATAAGCTACAGAGCCTAAAAATATGAATATCCTCAATCTTCTTGTCTTGGAATTGGTTGTAAGGAAATGATCTCACCCATCTTGTCTGCTAATATAACCTAAGAGGTTGAATTACGCTAAGGATTCTCCCCAATACCTAGGAGGAAAGAGCGCTGCGCAGACAGGTCAAGAAGAGTCTGGGCAGGCCTGGTGGGGTTTCCCCATACCTTCTTGTACCATTAAATCTTATTCTTTTTGTCCAAACACTTTTCTATATTTCTTCCCATGCTTCCTTGAACTTCAGTTTGAAAATGGGTAATTTACCCTGAGTCTTTAGCTCTTCAGGCTGAAAGCTTCATGTCATGTAAAGCTATGGTCAAATAAATTCGTTATGCTTTTCTCTCATTAGCCTGTCTCTTAGTTTCTATGACTCACCCTAGAGAAGATACCTTCTAGTTTCTTTGGATTTAGTGTAGGGGGGGTCAGTCATGAGCCTTTATGACAGGAAAGAAAGAGAAAATCTCTTGCCTCCCTATACCATCTTCTAGCAGTTACTCATATTCTTTGGTTCATGCTCATTACTCCAACCTCTCCTTCTACCATCGTATCTCCTTCTCAGGCTCACCCGCCTGCCTTCCTAGTACAAGAACTCTTCTGATAGCATTGGCCCCACATGCATTAGCCAAGGATAATCTTCTCGTCTTGAGAGTCTTAGTTTAATCTCATCTGAAAAATGCCTTTATGCATGTAAGGTAACATGTCAACAGGTTCTAGGCTCTAAACATAGACACCTTTGGAGTCATAATTCTACCTACCATACTTTTTCTAGACTACCAGTTTCTGAACAGAAGAACCATCTATCACTCCTCCATCTTTGCTCCCATTGCACCTCCCTTCTCAGCATATAGTGATAACAAAGAAGTTTCAGGTCTCATGTCCATTGTGATCTCCTGGAACAGGCTTCCTGGAGTGTAGTGCTGAGGATTGTAAGGCTGTGTCTTGGGTCCAAAGAAAGAACAGCCTGGTTAATTAGTCATCTGCTGTGGTCATGGGACAGCAGAACATAACACGAGTGCTGGGCACCACCATCTGTGCTCCTCCTACATCTGACTTCTCCTTCCCACGGGCCTCCCCTGCCATGAGTAGAACTTTTTGTGCAAACCACTGCTGTAGCTATGTTGTGGACTGAATTGTACCATCAAGATTCATACGTCAAAGTTCTAATTTCCAATGTGGCTACATTAGGAGAAGGGCCTCTAAGAAAGTAATTAAGTTTAAATCAAGTGATCTGATAGGACAAGTGACCTTACAAAAGGCACTAGAGCTCACATACCTTCAACCCCACACCTATACCAAGGAAAGCCTGTAATGAGAAGGTAGCTGTTTGTCAACTAGAAAGTGTGTCCTCAAAAAGAAATGAACCCCATTGGACCTAGATCCGGGACTCTCAGCTTTCAGAACTGTGAGAAAATTAATTTTTGTTGTGTAAGCCAGTAGTTTGTTGTATCATGTTGACAAGCTTATCTTAGCTTCTCCCGCCAACCCAGTATCATTTCCCCAGTTTCAGTCTGGTGTCTGCACTATTGCCAGATCTGTTAGAGCAATGATTTCTACATGTTGGTCCTTAGACTAGTGCCAGTTTTAATAATGAGCCAAATGAAATAGGAGAATTGGGCTTGGTATTTCCATATTTTAGAGTGCTGTTGATGCATCTTTCTTCAGGAGGGTCTTTTCTTCTGAGATTGTGTCTCACTGACACAATCAAAGGAGATGTAAAAATGACCTTTTTTATGAAATCGTGGTGATAGGAGAAGCATCTTGTTATTTTTTAATATCCCCATCAAAATAAAAAGCTGTTTGCCACATTTTTAAAAAGATCACTGGTATGAGATCTTAAAATAGCTACATGAATGGTTGTTTTAAATCATACCTCTGATCAGGCGTCTTGCCCCAATCTTTAAACATGAGTGCTTCCTTCCAAAACAGAGAGAAGCACCTGACTCATTTTTCCCGTGCTAGCTGGAGGCTTGGCTTTCAGTTGTTGTTCCTCTCCCTTTCACCTCCCTCCCCCGCCTCCCCTGATGAACTGGGACAGTTTCCTTCTGTGCCCTTCTGGCTATCTGCCTCTCCCTCCAACACGAGTGCAGCCAGACAGTCAGCACTGTGCCCCTCCACTACTTCCAGCATTTCACATGCTACTGTTGCCTTTTTTTAAGAAGGGAGGGGGTACTGTGGGTGTGGCTAAAATCAGAAAGGGAAAGATCTAGGCCCCTACTTAGTTTTCACCCTGCCCTTACTGACACAGGTCTGCAACACTGTGGAGGACTGCCATGCTGCCCTCCCCCAGACCCAAGTGTGATTGTGCTCACTTGTGAGCAGTCCAGGCTGTATAGAAGTGACTTCCCTAAATTGCTTTCAGTTTATTTAGTGAGTCTGGCTGACGCCACGTACATATCTTCATGAAAGCAGGTGGCTGGTGTTAGAACTAGCATTATTCACCCCCAACGTCCATGGTTGAGCTCACATAGACAAGCTGTGATACCGCGATGCTAAGATATGAGACAATCTCTGTTGAGGCTTGCATGACTCGAGGAAAATTCTTTCCACGAATTGACTAAAAAGTAGGTTACTCATTAACCATAACCTAAATCCGGGCTGTTCCATCCCGTTTGCAAGAATGCATTGTTGCCTCTGTTACAAGCCTTGCCTGCCTAGCCACTTGTCTAGTGCATCCAGCTGCCATTTTCCCCAATGTGAGTGTAATCAGTAAGTACCAAGGTTCTGGTTGCCTCATGGACTTTTGCTCCCTGTGAACAAATGGTCATCTCAGATCCCTGCTATACTGCTGTTTTGTCCCTTGCTCTTTTCACCATGAGCCATAATGCCCATCGGGAGATTGGAGCCCACTCCAGGCATCCCCAGTATAATAGTCCCCAGTCACTACTTGGGTTCTGGTTTAGGAAGGATCCCTCCTACGTACTGGACCTCCTGAGCTGCTGCACAAGCCCTATTAAAATAAAGACTTGCTTTGGTGTTCCTGTAAACTTGCAGGGCTGTGGGCTCCAAAAGTCCTGCAAGTCTACTCAGGATTTTTATGTTGAGTAGTATGAACAGAGCAGTAATTTCAAAACAAAGAGCAGTAAATACTCAGAACAATTAACACCAAAGAGTTCCAAAGACCAGCATCCAACAAAAACCAGCAGCAGTGACCAGCACCCGGTAGAGTCAACCTACAGAGTCCAGCACAAGCCAACATCAGATGGTGACAGCAACTGTGTCAACTGTTGGCACCCAGCATCATCCAGTGTCACTGGAACTACTAGCAAAGATTCATTTTGCCAATTCATCATTTCCACCTGAATTGACCAAAAGAACCCTAGACTGATTGGCAACACCTCTACAGGTGGGTTGAAAACCCTTGGTTTCTTACAAGGCCACCACAGCCTCCCCTCTGTTCTTTTGTCCCTCCCTGCCTGCCCGTGTGCTTGTCAGGTGGGCCATTCACTGTCTCTGAAACTTTGTCCCCACTCTCTTGGGTCTTTTAGATTACTTTGATCCCTCTTACTGCCATAGCCTCATTCTCACTTTTAAATTCTAGGACACTTTCAAAGCCCAAATCCTATTCTGCTTCCTTTAGGAAGCTGTGGAAAACCAGAATATGTCACTCCAACATGTGACTTTTTTGCACAAGGACTGTTAAACTAAAAACAATTAAGAAACAGGTGGAGCCAAGCATGGCTTTGGATGCCTATGGTTCCAACTGTTTGGGAGACTGAAACAAAAGGATTTCTTGAGCCCAGGATTTGAGCCCAGGTGAGGTGACATGGTGAAATCCTATTGAAGGAAAGGAGGAAGAAAAGAGGGAAGGAAGAAAGGAAGGAAGGAAAGAAGGAAAGAAGGAAGGAAAAGAGAAGAGAAGAGAAGAGAAGAGAAAGGAAGGGAAGGGAAGGGAAGGGAAGGGAAGGGAAGGGAAGGGAAGGGAAGGGAAGAGAAGAGAAGAGAAGAGAAGAGAAGAGAAGAGAAGAGAAGAGAAAGGAAGAGAAGAGAAGGGAAGGGGAGAGAAGGGAAAGGAAGGGAACAGATGGGAAGGGAAGGGAAGGGAAGAGAAGAGAAGAGAAGAGAAGAAAAGAGAAGAGAAGAGAAGAGAAGAGAAGAGAAGAGAAGAATAAAGAGAAGAAGAGGAAGAGATAAAAGAAAGGATGGAAGAAGAAGAGGAAGCAACAGATGCTGCATGAAAGCTCTTTGCCCTTCCTCTGTTTGTCCAACAGAGCATGGATTTAGGAAGACAGAAGGCAACCACCCTTCATCTCTATGAGCGGAAACAAAGATTAAGGCCTGAGTGCAACATTAGACCCTTACAACCTAGAAACAGTACCAAATAAATGTCCAAGCTTTGCTCACTAGCCTTTATCTGCCATTTACTTGGCTTATCCTAAGTTGCTACCCCTAAGGCCTCTGCTTTTGTCTTTTCTCTTCTCACAAACTTCATTGTTCTTTATTGAAGAGGAACTATACAAAGAGGAACTCAAAGCCACCTCTATGAGAACTGCTCATTCCCTTGACAGCTTCCAAGTACTTATGAAATATACATGTTAATATACCTTTCTTTGTTTTTCTTTTGTTAATCTGCCTTTTGTTACAGGGTTCAGTCCAACTAAGAACCTATCGGAGTTGAGAAAAAAATTATTTTTCCTCCACTACAATATTTTCCTGATCTCCCAACCAATCTCTCCTCCTAATAGATTGCATAGATCTTCTTTGTGGATGTGAATCTTAGCTTGATTGAGCTTGTTAGACACCCTCTACTAAGGAAAGAGTGAACGTGCAGTGATTATCTCTTCCAATGAGAAGGTCTGAATTTGAACCTTTATTGCATTACTTACTAAGTTTCTTCACTTCTCTTCAGTTTCTTCACTTCTCAGTCTCAGTTTCTTCATCTGCATGAAAGGGTAATAAAAGTGTCAGGTGAAGTTTCCATAGCTATTGTGATCAGCACAGTGTCTTCAGGGGCAACCATTAGACAAACTTCGTTGGCATAAGTGTCAATGAAAGTGTCAATAAAGAGGAGATGGGATCTGGTAATCTAAGCAACTCTTTCCAAGGTAACAATATGCAATATTACAACCATTGTGAAATTCCTATCATCTTGTTTTGAAAACCTATACTGCTATTTATATGCAGTGTAGTGGCCTTTTTGTTTTTTACTCATTGAATAAGCATGCTTCCCATTATGGACAAATCCTTTCCTGGTTGTGTCTTGGTAGGAGGCAGAGTTCTGCCTTCCATGACAGAATGAAATGCACTTTTCCTCCTCTCTGGAGAGTCAGAAGGGTGTAGGCACACAAGCAAAGATAGGCCAAAGTGCATGATCCTGCTGAAGACTCTGAAGTTGCAAAAGCAATGCAAAGATATAGAAAACAGTAAGGTTTCTTTGACAGTGAGTAGCAGTTGTTACACTGATTCCTCATTTTATGGGTGAGAGTTTTGACCGAATGAGATTCAGGAAGTTGAAGTCTTTTTACCAGGATCACACAGCTATTAAAGAATAGAGTTCCTGCAGGGACAAGATCTATTCCACCCAGTCCAGTGCTCTGCTAACTACACTACTCCAGATGGAGATATCAGACTTATCTTTGTGCTTCAACCATGACATGAGCACTATTCCCAGGCATGCCATTGCTAAGCTGGGCTCTCAATTGCAAGAAAAGACCTAGAAAAGGTACATGGGCTTCACTAAAGAATGCAAGAGTATTCACTCAGGTTTCTACTGTGGGGATAAAGATGCCCAGCAAACTCTGCACAGCCTGACAAGTTGTCTGGGGTGCAGAGGGACAAATGGCTCTGGCTGGAGCAATGGCTTATTTCAGCTAGTGCAGGAGGTAGCTTGATGCCTCATAAGGTCTTTTAGCATTCTTTTCATTTGTCCCTGCAGTGCCTGGAAAACAATGATTGTCAGTATGTTTTTCGTTACCATGAAAGAACATCTGAGGTTAGGTATTTATAAAGAAAAGAGATTAATTTAGTTCACTTTTCTGGAGTTTCAAAAGCATGGTCTTGGTTTCTGGTTCTCTCTAGTGAAGGCTACGTGATATATGGCATCACAATGATGAGAGCATATTCAGAGTCAGGAGCAGCTTGTGAAGAGGAAGGAAGCACTCAACTCACTTGTAACAATCCATTCTCATGGAAGAAAAATCCAGTCTGGCCTGACCCGATTCAGTCAGACAGCATTGATCCTCTCATGACAGTGGTGGTCCCATAACCTAATTACCTCCAAATAGGTCCTTCATCTAAAAAGTTCTCCCACTTCAACACAGCCACAGTGGGGACTAAATTTGCAGGCCATAAATTTTTGGGGAGCAAATAATATATAAACCAGAGCAACCACATTTCTCAGACTCTCTTGCAGCTAGAGTTCCAGATGTGATTTCAATTCTGCCAAGCTGACACATTTGTGAGAGACTTGAATTGGAATGCTTTACTAGGGTAGAGTCATCTATTTCCTTATTGTAGATTTTTAGCAAGCACAACATGCTTTAGAGGGTAGCTTTCTGATGTTCAGAGCACAGGTAAAGATCTGTGTTTCTGGAGACATCGGCTATATGATCCCTTTACTGGTCTCCAGTAGTGTGAGGCTACAGCTAGCATTGTAATGGCATCTTCCTGATTGTAATAGCAATGGCAGCTCCCCAGCAAGGCTGTTCCTGGAGGATTCCTCTGGAAATTTTTCCTAGGTATCTGGTCTAAAGCCCCTTCCACTGAACCTTTAGCAGATTCTATAAGTATCTAATTCTTTATATGAAAGCATTTCCTGATTAGAGTACTTTCTGTTTGCTGCCACAGAATCCTGACAAATAAAACATTTCCACCATTTTTCTTATCTCTGTATTTCAGCATGTATTCTTTTTAAAAATTTTATTAATTTATTATTATTTTTTGAGACAGAGTCTTGCTACGTAATTCAGACTGGTCTTGAATTCACTATGTAGCCCAGGCTGGCCTTAAACTCCTCACAGTAATCCTCCTGCCTCAACTTCCTGAGTTCTGGGGTTATAGGTGTGCATACCATGCCTGGCTAGGATGTATTCTTGACCCTGTCTATCCCCTGCCTCCTTGACCTGACTCTGCTTAGATAACTCCTTCTTTTAAAACTATACTTGGTTCAAAACCACCTCTTCCTTGAAGCCTTTCCTGCCTATTTTTAGTAGGATACACTTACTACTCCTCATCATTCCTATGCACACTGCATCTCTCTTCCTCTCCATTTTCCCCACCTTATTTCCTTGCTATTTGCTTCCCTCCCTCCTTCTCATTTTTCATTTACTCACTTATCACAAGTTTATCAGATACTCACTGTAAGGTAGTTACTGGAGATATGACAGGACATATGGTCTAAGCCCCTGCCCTTAAACTGCTTAAAGATTAGTGGAAGAGCCTCACAATTAACATATAACCTGGCAAATGCTATGCCTAGGGTGATTCAGGGCCTCTTAACTGTGTAGACAAGGTTACAAAATTTAATCTGGCTGCAGAACAACACATAATTCCCTGGAGCAATTAACTCTTTATCTGAGCTCTGAAGTCTTAGTAAAATCAACTGGCAAAGAAAAGAGGAATGATTTTCTAATCAAAAAGAACAGCAGTATAATAAGACAGAATTTGTGAGGTACTATAGCATCCTGTGGGACCCTCCAGTATTTCATGATGGCTGCTTTTAAATATGCCACATGTGCAGGGAACTGTGAGGACAGCTAAGATATGCTGGGATGTGTTTGCTCTAAAACCGTACGACAAGCCATTGAAGAAAAGGCACAACTATAATATTTAGATACAGCAGTGTAGACGAAGATTTGGAACAAGGCAAGACTTTGCAGTAAAGAGACTGATTAGGAGTTTAGCTCAGTAACTCACAGATTAGAAGACAGTCTGAGCAATGATGCTGTCCCTCAGGAAAGAAAGTCAGAAAAATATTTAGCTGGTAAATTCAATAGGACTTAATGACTGCTGAATTGTAAGAGATGACCACACAATGTGGAGGGACAGTAAAGACTAAGGAATGTTTTAGTTTTGATCTAAAATGGTTCCCAAATCCTCATGTGTTTGGAAGGTGATTGTATGACAGGGGCATGTAGCTGACTTAAGGCTGTTAGACAGAGGAATCTGATTGGAAGAGGTGAATCACTAGGGGCATGGCCTGAAACTGTCTCCCTCCTAAGTCCTCCCTTTGCTCTATGCTTTCTGGTTCCCCTGAGCAGCTTTCCTCCATCCAGGCCCTTCTACTATGCTGCCAACCATGCAAGGATTGATATTTCTGATATCTGTGCTGAAATAAAACTTTGCAGGCCTAAAGCCCATAGTTTGATCACCTATTTAGAGGATAACAGCACACAACATAACATCTGTGGGGGATCTCCTTCTGAAGGTGGTAGCCATTGTTGATTCCCTATTATCTTGTTTTAATGTCTTGCATTGTTTTCATTGTATTGTTTGGTTTGGGTTTATTGTTTTGTCTTGTTTGATACTATTATATCTGATGGTACAGGCAGCTATTCCAAATATAGCAAGATATATTATGGTAGCCATTTTGGATTTACTATTATCTTGTTTTGAAGTCCTGTACTGCATTCATTGTTTTGTTTTTATTGGTTCTATTCTATTCTTTTTTGTTTGATTTTACTATGTCTGAAGGTATGGGCAGCTATTTTGAAGACAAGAAGAGGCATTATGGTAGCCATTGTTGATTTCCTATTACCTTGTTTTGAAATCCTGTATCATTTACTCTTTTGTTTTGATTGGCTTTATTCTGTTTTATTTGGCTTGGTTTTATTCTCTTTAAAAATAAAAACAAAATAAACCTCTCCTCCTAAATTGTGGGCAGCACGGTACCGGGTATTGTGTCTCACTGCCAAGGAAGGTGACTAAGACAAGGTTATTTTTACTTTGAGGTTTAGGTAATTGTACTGGAGGGAAGAACAGTAGCATCACTTTCTGAGAAAGAAGATACAGAAAGAGGAACAGGTCAGCTAAAAGTGGTGGGGAGGGTAGGTAATCATTTTTGAGTTGTGTTGTGTTTAAGATGAGGATGGAGCACCAAATGGAAGTGTGGTGTTGGCAGCTGGACTTAACATACTTGGAAGTTAGAAGACAAGATTCCATTAAAAACAGAGATGACCAAGCAATGGTTGAAGCTAGGAAGTAAAAGAGAAAGTATGGAGTGGAGTGTAAACCAGCACTTACAGTGCTTCATAAAGTGATTCAAAATATTGTTAGTTTTCCCTGCTGTTAAGGAGTATAACATTTTTATCTCTAACTCCTGTTTTTACAATAGTATCTGCAATATAGTGAGAGCTCAGGAAATGGGAATAAATGAAACAATAATGAGTTAATTTGATTATTTTTAAAAAGAAGAGCTTTAATATTGCTAAAAAAAATTATCCCTCTCATGATTTTAAGAGACATAAGAGAGAATCGAGAAAAGCAAGACTATAGGATTTAAGACCAAGAAAAATCAAACAATGGAACACCAGTTTGACCGTGAGTGGCATTTCCAATGCTCTGGCCAATTAGACACCAGAGAGCATAGGACCACTACTGTGGAGTTGTGCAGTGTGAAGGCATTTCCCCAAATACCCTCCGTTCTCATCCCCCAGCTATTGTTCCTGGCCTTTTTCTATCAAAGATCTATTAAGAAAGTAAATTTCTTGCATTTACTAATTCCTGATGAAGTAAAACTTCCTTTTCTTTGCCAAAAAGAAAAAAAGTCTCCAAAGCCTCAATGAGTGTCATGTCTGAAGTGCTAGCCACTTCCCTTTGCTCAACTTCAAGAACACAATGTTGCCCGAGCTGCGTGCAATCTGGCTGGGAGAGCCTTGAAGGCCGACAGCACATGCCGCACTGCAAGGGTCTGCTCTGCTTTCCAGTAGCTCTGTTACCTTTGGGACCTGTGGGCAGGGATTGCAATTGTTTTCAACAGGCCTGGAAGTCTAGCAGGTAGGTGAGAGCTTGCATTGACCACAGCTTCCCTGAGGGGGCCACAATGAGAACAAATTTCTGCTGGAACCCTGGAAATGACTCTGCAAAGTCACTGGTCCCACAGCAGTGATTAGCAAACCCTAATCTGCTTTCCTCCATCTGCTACTCAGTAAAGCTGTTTACTGTAGCAAGCATGAATAAAATAAGAGCTACCTGGATTTACCCCCAACACAGCTCCTACAGTACCCCCATTCCCTTTGGAGGACACAGTTGGTGACAAATAAGTCCCACTTCCTCTAGATACCCATAGCTATCTGAAATATATTGAGAATGTATTTGCTCAGGCATTTGTTGTCTGTTCCTGTCACTGGAATATAAATTCTTTACTGTATTCTTATTTGTAAAACAGTGTCACATACATAGCAAGTTCTCAGTAGTTAATTGTTAAAAGAGTGGAAGCTTTCTATTCTCTTGCCAAATAGTCTTCCAGTTCTTGCATTGGGTGAAATGTGCCTCATCCCCAGGACTGTGCCTCCCCTGGAGCTTTCTCAAGGAGAAATACCTCATGTTCCTACCATCCAGATATGCCAGTTTCAAGGAGTTACGTCTATTGTGGACATTCCCCACTGAGATTTCCAGGTTATAGCTTCTCTAACCTTTATAAAATGTAAAACCAACTCAAACAAACCAAATTGGCAATCCTCTGACATTTAGACCTTCCTATTACTCTCTCTGTAACCTGCAGTCACGGACTTCTTGCAAATTCCTTCTATTTATTAAATATTCGGCACTTAGAACTTCCTCTTTGTCCTGATGTCTTCTCCTTGCCCTAGATGTCTCCTGTGACCTCTCAGAGCTATTCTACCCTTCTCATTGACCCCTGAGGTTACCCTCTGCCTTGCCATCACTCATAACCTTTCACCTCTAAAAAGTCCAAATGTACGCATTCTATTCTCTGGCCATAACAAACAACCTAACAGTCAATTTTCTTGTTTGATTTGTACTGGGGATTGAACCCAGTAGACACTAAGGTCCAGCCACATCTAACAGTCATCAGAGCTTGTTCTCTGTCTCTTTCTTCCTCTCTTTTTTTCTCAATTTCTCTATTATTTCCATTGCTTATGTATTTCAGCTTCTTGAAAAGCCTTCAGTCTTTTGACTTACTCAACTCTGCACAACATCCTTCTCTTTGGAGGTCTTTTCCTTCTAGACACTCATTGCACCATCCTTTGGCTCATGTTCCCCAGTGCTTAGTACCTCTGCCTTCTCACTGTACTGCAGGCGAAATTCTGGATCTGCACTGTATCTTGGATTCTACCCCAAAGACACTGAGCATCTAGTGGGAGGGGCAGATCAGCACTTAGGGCAGGGATGAGATCTGAAACCAGCTGACCTTTTGGTTGGTTCACAGCCCTTTTATGTTTCTCCAACAGCTTGGCTGTTGCATCTCAAAAAAAAAAAAAAAAAGCCTTCAAATCATCTCCACTTTCTTCAATCTCCTACCACATATCCTTTTCCCTCACTTAGAGAAAAATTACAGAAGTGAGTAGAAGAGACTTTTTCAGTTCCCCATCTGCCCACATCAAAACCTGATAAATCTTTTATTTTTATATTTTCCTTCTTCTTTCTCATTGACAGAGGCAGGCACTCACTCCGATCCAAGGCTAGTCATCTAAGTGTCCCATTCGGCCTCAAAGTTCTGGCATGTCAATCACTCCCAAGCATTTAGTAAGTAATTCTGAATGCCTGAATCATGCTAAGGGCTCAGTATACATGAGCTTGCTCAGGAAAACCCCAAACCATACAACATGATTTTATTTTTGTACCAGGAATCAAACTCATGACCTTGTGCTTGCCAGGCAAGTGCTGTGCCACTAAGCTATACCCCCAGTCCCCCTATTATTTGTGTGTGTGTGTGTGTGTGTGTGTAAACATTGCTTGCCAAAATTTACACAAGACAGGTTAAAAAATTACGTTCTTTATCCCACTATTACTAAATAAGATTTTTTTTAGTTCTCATTCCATTTTGACTTTGATAAATCTGAAGCATAAAGGTTTGCTTCAAATAATATTACTTATAGTGATAGTTTGCATAATTAACACGTGGGCAGACAAGAAAGCCTCAGCGGTTCAGACAGTGACTCTTGTCCCTAACAGCCTCAGCATGAAGAAGATACTTCTTCAACATGAACTTGTTCAAAGAACCCATTGGAGAGACATTAGTTTAAGAAGAGTCATAAGCTAGCATTTTTCTTGCTATGCATTATGGAACAGAAAGAAAATCCATTACCCTCACCAACACTTCTGTTGTTTTTTGTTTGTTTGTTTGTTTTGTTTATCTGTTTTTTGTACTAGGAATCAAACTCAGGACCTTGCATTTGCCAGGCAGGTACTTGTGCCACTGAGCTATATCCCTGGCAACATTTTTGCTCTTAGTTAAAATAAATAGCCTTTGCAAGTATTTGGGCAAAAGAGTTATGTTATACACTGGAGGCTACAGAAATTGTTGTTATGTCCTGTAGAAATTTCCCTGAAAAAGAAACTTCTCACTTTAATATCTTTTCTTAATTGGCAATGTGCTGCTGTTATGGTTTTAAAACATACCCACAGTGATTACATCCCAGAGGGCAGGCCAACTGGAAGATAGTGAGCTTTGCTCTGTGCCTCTCCATTACATCCTGGAGGGCAGGCCAGCTGAAAGAGTGTAAGACTAATGGGAACCCAAAGACCCAGGACAACAGTCTGGCACACAGACGCACATGCACCTCTGAAAGGTGAAGTAGTCAGTGAGGCCAGTAATGTGGAAGCATC
This sequence comes from Dasyprocta punctata, assembly GCA_004363535.1. Lineage (NCBI taxonomy): Eukaryota > Metazoa > Chordata > Mammalia > Rodentia > Dasyproctidae > Dasyprocta > Dasyprocta punctata. The sequence goes on along the minus strand of RJWM01001043.1, from coordinate 59,487 downwards.
TCAAGCAGCAGTGAGCAGACAGCAGTTGCACCCTAAAGAACTCCACTGACAGAATACCAATCCCAGACCCCACATCCAGAGGCCAAGATCAGCTCCATACCAGCACATCTCTGGGATTATCACAGAAACACCAGCAGACAGGTTCTTGGGATAGCTATAAAGAACCAACTACATCTGCAGGACATCTCTGAGGTTATCTGCTTTCTATCTTGAGAGAGACCTCAATGCTAATGGCAGAGCTATTGTCTTGGTTACTTTTCACTTGTTGCTGAGACAAAATACCTGATGCCCAAAATTAGAGAAGGAAGGGTTTATTTCTTACAGTTCTAGGGGGTTTCAGTCCATACTCAGTTGACTCCAAGGCGGCATGGTGTGGCGGGACAGCCATTCATGGCAGCCACCAAACAGCAAAACGTGCAAACCGGCAAGAGATAGTGGAAGACGTGCCTTCCTCTCACCCTTACACTGCAAGTCAGCTCCACCCCTGGGCAGGTGCAGCACTCACATCACCAATCCCAGCACTAGGCAACAAACAAATCACAAATGCCAGACTCAAACCTGGCCAGATTACATGAGGCCTTGGGGGGACACAGGATCAAACCCATACAGCTATATATCAGGCATTAACATAGAAGACAAAAATAAAAGAAAAAAGAGAAGGTGGAGAACAACAAGATGCAGAGGCAGGATGTGGCCCCAGATCCCCAGAACCCCAGCCCACCCAGGACAGGCCTACAACTCAACAAGATGGATGCAGTTGGAAGTCAAACATGGGGATTTTCTGAAATAATAACAGAAGTGAAAAAAAATGGAAAATGCTATAGAGGGAAAATGACCTTCAGGTACAAAAAGAAATAATGTTTAAAATCAAAGATATCAGAGAAGACACAAATAAAAGAATAGATGAGCTTAGAAAAAGATGGAAACAAAAAATGCCCAACATAGGAGAGAAATGGAATCCATGAAACAGATACAAAAAGAGATCCAGGAGATTAAAGCTTTCAATGAAAGTATATGTGACAGACTGAATGAAAGAAAGGATAGAATTTCAGATCTTGAAGACAGAATTGCAGTTAGTGATCATGAAAAGAAAGATATCTTAAAAATAGCAAGAGACCATGAGAAATCAATCCAAAAGCTACAAAATGAAGCAAAGAAGAACAACACAAGATTGACTGAGGTCAGTGAGAAAGCTGGAGACAGCACAAATGCTGTAACAATCATAAATATACATGCACCTAATATGGGAACATCCAACTATATAAGGCAGTTAGTGGTAGACATGGAAAATCAAATAGACAATAACACAATTACAACAGCTTACCTCAATACCCTGTTGTCACAGAGAGACAGATCAGCTAGATAAAAAATCAGCAAAGAAATAGCAGAGTGGAACCAAACCTGTGAACAAATGAACTTAATAGCAAGAAGCCACACCCTGAGGCCCCACCATCAGGGGAGCATCAGTCAACCACTGCCCTGTGCCTCTCCACCACCCCAAGAACCCTGGATCCGATGAACCTAGGTGCTAGTCCAATCCCCTGCACCAAAGGACTGGCAGCAAATTCAGGAAGCACCCAGGAAACAGCAGTGGGCTGATTTGGAGAGACATAGGAAAATATCAAGACAAAGGAGCAAAATACAATCTCAGACCTCCAGCTCACACAGAACAAGTTCAAAAGACACAGACATAGCAGAAATTAGAAGTCATACATCTGAAATTTCTGAAAAGATAACGACTGAAGTAAAGAAGCAATGTAGTTCTTGTACTGATTGGTTGATTTTACATGCCTTTGTCTGATGGTCTGGACAGCTATTTTGAAGATAACAATATATTTTATGGTAGCCATTACCAATTTCCTTTATCTTGTTTTGAAGTCTTGTATCACTTTCATTGTTATGTTTTGATTGGCTTTATTGGGTTTTATTTTGTTTGGTTTTATTCTCTTTAAAATAGAAGAAAAAAATGATAAAAAGGAATTTAAAAAATAAACCATATCCACAAATTCTCTGAGACTTTTCTTCTTAAGAGGTGGGGTCTAGTTTCCTTCCCTTTGACCACACAAGTGAATGAAGTAGAAGTTACATTGCATAACAAGGTCATCAAGTTACACGGCTTTTGTCTGGCTCTCTTTCCAGACACTCACTCCTATGAGGTGTGGTCAAAAACTACAGTGAATATTTACATTTAAAAATTGTAGTACAGTAAATGACACATTGCCATTAATCCTCCTCAAAATACTTTCCATGGTTTCTAACACACATCCCATTTTTCTTCCCACTTGTTGAAGCAGTTCTGAAAGTCCTCTTTCATGAGTGTCTTTAGTTCCATTGTCATGGCTGCCTCCATGTCTTGAATAAATCCAAAAGGTTTACTTTTCATGGTCATCTGAACCTTGGGGAAGAGCCAGACTTTACTCAGTGCTGGATCAAGTAGATATAGTGAATATGAACACCAAAATGCTTTTTCAAGCCTGTCTATCTGTTGAATGATACTTGGCAGGAAACTTCACTGCACTTTTGATCACATCTCAAAAACACTCAGGAAAGAGGACTTTCAAAAATGCTTCAGAAAATGCCAAGAATGATGGACTAAGTGTTTTCAAAGTGATGGAGACTACTCTGAGGGGATAAATATCAATGCATCTTTTACCAGTAATAATTTTTAAAAATGTAAACCATCACCATATATTTTGATCACATCAGTTGCCATATTGTGGGGGAGACCAAGAGGCATAGAAAAGCATGAGAAGGTATTTTGGTCAACAGTCTCACTGAGGCTCCAGAAAAAGCCAACATCAACCTCTAGGGTTCTGAATATGGCGTCCTGTAGTCACCCAGGTCCCATCCTGTGAGCCCCTCAGCCTATGCTGTGTGGAACAAAGACAAACTATCCCCTCCAAGCTCTGCCCAGAGTTAGAAACAGAATAAATATTGTCTTCCTTTAGTTTTACAAGCCATTAAGTTCTTAAGGTGGTTAATTCCACAGAATAGGTAAACAATTGCACTGGAAATAATACTGAAAAAAACACTTTCACATTTTTAAGTGGTATGAAAATTTTTCTCATTAAATCTAAAGAAGGTCATTGGTACTTTTTTCACAGATGCAATGAGAATAATAAAGACATATAACCCTGCCACATTTATCATTTTCAAAGCAATGCAACCACACTGTCTTCACACAACTGACTCAAGTGAGAAGTGGCAGAGTAGAAACTTGAATTTAGACAGATGTATTCCGGAGTCCCTGACCTCACTCACTAACCCACCCTGCAGTTCTGCCCCGATGTTTCCAACCTGTCCTTCTCCATGAGCTTGTTCCTATCAGCATTTCACTTGGTTAAACTTGTCACATTACAACAACTCTCCAGGTAATATCTAGAAACATCTATTATAGACAGAAGTGACCACGTCATTCTCTTTCCTGAAATCATCCATGGTGACACTGTCTTGTCCTGCTAGAGAGTAGGCTTTTGTCTCACTTTAATGAACTCCACCCTCTGGTTGTACTCTGCTGTAACCATAACGTGGTTCCGTGGAGCAAAGTAGCAAAAGGCTTTCTTTACCGGTTTTATTCTCATCAGGTAGAAAGTCATTCACAATCCTGGTGTTTTCACTGCAAGATACTTTAAAGGCAACTCTCAGAACATTGTCATAATAATATTTATGTCTATGACATTAGAATGTGGGTGGTACTCCCCAGAGTCATACAGTGTAAAACATATACCCGGATGAAGGCCCCAGCAGCTTCATGATGACTCGTAAGTATACAGATAGAAAAATGAAAAACCTCTGTCCCTTGTAAGCACCCAGTCAGAGGCCATGTGGTAAGAATCCTAGCACTGTGGGAGGCTGAGGCAGGAGGATCACAAGCTCAGGCCTAGCCCAGGCAACTTAGTGGTTTAGCAAGAAACTGTCTCAAAATTTAAAAATATTTTTAAAAGTTGGGAAAGTAGTTCAGTGCAAAGGATTCAGGTTCAATCCTCAGTATCACACACACACATGCATACATACACACACACAAACACACAGAATGTCAATGTTGATAATGGATCAGCCTCTACTTACTGCCTGCAGGGTGTGTGGAAATGGCTCTGTGGCACCAACATTCCCTTGTCAGAATCTCTTTAGAGCAAGAATGCCCTTCCCGTTGGTCAAAAGATTGGCCAGGCCTAGAAAATATCATCCATAAGGTACAACAAAGCTGTACCTAACTTTCAGAACCCAGTTTCAGAACAGGAAAGAGACAGCATAAACCTTGACCTTTTATCTCCCAAAGCCATCCTCCAGACCAGCCAGCTGTGGGCAAACCATCTTCCGCCTCAAGAGGAACCTAACTTGTTGTTGGTTTTCCTGCCTCTTATATTGGAGATGTGAATTCTCAAAAAAGAAGTCTGACTTGTGTTTCTATTTAGTTTTCCATTCTTGGGGTGGTGGAGTAATGATTGGTGAACTCCCTCTCATAATGAAAATGATTTTCCATGATCTTCTATGACTAAGGAGCCTGAGTAGAGAATGACATGTTGAGTCATATCTGTGGCACATGGTTCTATAGGGAGTTATATTTTGAACTTTGACTTCCTTTTTGTCATGGAAACCTACCCATACTGAGCTGCATGAGCCCTGATTAGGGTATAACTTCCATGAGACTGACTCATGCCTTATAGCAGATGGCTTCATTTTTAAATCATGTGACAAACACATCTTAGAAAATCTGTCTAATATTCTGTCTACTTAGCATCAGTGGCCAAAATCCTTGAACCCAAGGCAAAGTTCCATAGATGCTGAGACTCTTCAGACTCTTCCTAAAAATCACCTGGAGGCTTCCTCCAAATTTAGGTTCCTGGGCTCAGCACCACAGTTCTGTATCAGCCAGTTTGGGGCGTGGTTTCAAAAATCTTCATTTTTAAAATGTCACTCGGCTGATCTTGATCTAGAAGAGAATTTGCGAACCTCTAGGGCTCTGTGCAGCTGACAGTAGGAACAGCATCCTGAGGTGTAGGATGACAAGTGGCAGTGGGGACAGCCTCGGGTGTGGGTCTGCCAACTCTTGAGAATATCTGTGACAACGTTCTTTGGCCTTCCTCTCAGATGGCATCTGCATCTCAGAATCACTCGAGGCCCATAATTATGTTTTCTGTTTGTGCTCAACACTGAATTCAAGGATTGGGAAAGCAAGAGGGGCGGTGCTTGAACTTGAAAAGTCTGGGAATTCAAACTCTATGCAAGTCTAGCACAGAACCTAAAGTACAATTCCATACTTGAAGTATCTCAGTATTCTTGGATATTGATTCTGCAGCCTCTATGGATACCAAAACCTGTAGTTGCTCAAGTCCTTTATATAAAATGACGTAGTGTTTGTATATCACCCATTCATACTCTCCTATCTACTTACATCCTTACTGACACACTTGCAGTAAGTCATACTTACAGTATGTAATATGATGTATATGCTATGTAAATAGTTGTCATACTGTGTTTTTAGGCCACAATAAGAAAGAAGTCTGTACATGTTCACTACAGATGCAAGTTTTAAAATAACTCAATCCACAGTTTGTTGAATTTGTGGATGGAGAGAACATAGATACAAAAGTTCAATGTGGACTAACATATGCATGTGGAAGAGGCATAGAAAAGAGACAAAAAGAAATGAATGAAGCATCAGAAATCCCTCTTCAAAGCTGGGTGTGGTGGCCAATGCCTATAAACCCAGCACTCAGGAGGCTGAGGCAGGAGGATCACTGTGAGTTTGAGACCAGCCTAGGCTACAAAGTGAGCTCAAGTCCAGTCTGAACTGTATAGTGGGACCCTGTCTCAAAAAGACAAAAAAAAAAATTCCTTTTCATACTATCATGAAGCACCACTGGTGCGTTCTTGTGGGGCAGAAGGGATTTCTCTGATTCAGGGCCCATTTCCTGGTCCACAGATGCTTTGTTTTCTGACGTTTCTCCTTAGATGAGCCCCTCCAACTTAGTAACTCACCTTAACCCCTGCCCTCCCTCTATCTACACTTCACCTCCCTCTGCTAGCCCTTCGGAGGGCTGACCGTCTCCCTTGGGTTAGCAGTCAGCGTGAGCACCACTGAGCAAGATACATCCAAAGCAGCTTGGGCACCGCTGGCTTCCCCCACCTGCCTTAGGAGCACCAAGGAGTGCAGCCCACTGGTGCCTGCATCCCCATGTCCTGTACTGCACGTGAGCAGCGTCTCTGGTGAATAAAAAGATGAGTGGATGAGGCAGATCCAAACAGAAACATGGTGTCGGGATGATGGGGAAATCAAAGCTCAGTGCCCACAGGTGAATCAGGCTTTCAGATTTTAAAGGATGAGAACCCCAACCTGGGTGCTTCTCATTGGGTGTCTAGATAAGATTGACGAATGATCAACAGGGTGCTGAGTCATCTTCAGGGGCATTCGACACACACACACACGCACACACACATACACACACACACACACACACACACCTGCTCAGGTTCACTCCAAGAGGGACCCTATGAACACCTGAGCTCTGGAGTTAGGATGTGGAAACGATCAGCAGTGTTCATCTTTCTCCTTTAGAAAAAGCAGCACCAGGATTGTCATACGGCAAAGTCACTGCAGTCTGCTGGAGGATGAAGGACACCCAGAGGAGAAGCCAGTCCCATCCGCCAGACACGTGGTCGAGACCACCTAGGGCCCTCCAGCCCTGCAGACCATGTAGCTGAATGTGAGTTTGCCTGGCACAGGGGCAGAGGACCCAGCCAGGGCACCAGATCATGGCAAATGAGATTGCTGCTGCTTTAAGTTTGGGGTTGGTTTGTTATGTGGCAATAACTGAAGATGCCATGCAAAGTGGGAGTCTAGAAATGTCAAGTATTCCTCCTTCTGGGTGGATTCTTGTGGAGAATGAGGGGAAAAGTACACTAAGTAAAAAATAGTCCAGACAGGATGGCACACACCTGTCATCCTAGCACTCTTGGAGGCCGAGAAGCAGGAGGATCACCAGTTTTCACTCAGCCTGGGAAATTTAGTAACTTAAGGGATCGATAGATACATTGATAAAGAAAATATGGCATTAACCCACAATGGAGTACTACTCTGTCATAAAGAAGGATAAATGTGAGTCATCTGTAGGAAAAGGAATACACTTTAAGACCATAATGTTAGGTGAAGTAAATAAGACATACAAGCTTAAATATTGCATGATTTCTCTTATAAGAGAAGGGGATTAAAATATGGAGGCAGGGAAAGAGAGAAAGAGAAGGGAAAAAGAATTAAGTTGTGTCATGTACATGTATTAACTCTCCACCAGGAATGTAATCATTGTATACTGCAAACAGGTAGTAATAAAAATGTTTAAAAATTTTAAATTTTTTAAAAGGACTGGGGATGTAGCTGGTGCAAAGACCTAGGTTCACTCCCTAGTTCTGGAAAAAAAAAAGTAAAAACTAAATCAAAGGACGGATTAAGAAATAATAGTACTTTCTGTGATTTAGGAGTGCTGAGATTTGAGGGGGTACTATTGCAGTTTTAAATGGGGTAACAGGGAGGGGGTTCATTGAGGAAGTGAGCAGCGTAGATAATTGGGGGAGCAAAGCTTCCAGAGGGAAGGGGAAAGGAGAAGGGGAGGGGGAGGGGCGGAGCATGGCGCCTGGAGTGTTTGTCTTTAGAGAACAGCGAGGCGCCAGTGTGGCTGAACCAGAGACAGCAATGGCGAGAGAGGCATGCAGGGAGATCAGAGATAAGCCATCTTCTCTATAAACCTGTCAGCATTTATTGGGAAGCCCTCCCTGGACCCAGTCTGCAAAATATTTAACTGGGAGACGGCTGCGTCTGTGGTCCTTTGTGTAGACACTCTCACGTGATCAGCGCAGTTTTTGCACCTCAGATGCCAAGGCTGTGGTCCCTCTGAAAACGCGTGTGCTCCGTGTCCCAGTGTAGAAGGGGCTCTGCTGGCACGAACGCAAGGCACACAGGCCCGTTTGTCACTCGGATTCTATGACCAGAACACGGGCGAGGCATCCTAGGAGAGTAAGAGGGGATGCGTGTGTGGGGAAATAATTCGTAGCTGCTCCTCTGGCATAAGGAGAAGAGGCCAGGTCCACCTGCTGTGCTCTACCGTAAAAACCTAAAAGTGAGAGTGTGTTTAAGATCTAAAGTGCTGCTTAGGCTCCAAATTGTCAGAGAGCAGGGCTGATGCCCCCTGCCAAGGGGCCACTAGGAATCTCGTTATCAGCGGGAAGGAGTACACGGAGCTTCCTAAAGCCTTCACTGTTTCAGAAGGACGAATCCATCGTAAGCGAGGCAGAGACTGGGGAAGGGCACAGCCGAGACACGAAGCATTCAGAATCTCTTTGCTCTAATTTCTCACCCAACTGTCCCTCAAAAGGCTGAAATTGATCTCTGTCGCCACCTGCAGCTCAAAAGCTGTGCTGCAAGCTACCGTCTCAGAAAAATCTACCTTTTACAGCGGAGACTAAATTTCTCTGGGGATAAGCAGATTCTTTTTTAATAGAACCATAAAGAACGCCTTTAGTTAAGCAAATGTGAAGTCCAACCAGAAATGTAGTCAAACAGGCTGAATTTCAAGGTTTTGATCCAACATGTTAACTTTCTATTTATGCTCATTACATTCATTTCTGTCAAGTCCATTTATGAGACACTGTAGTTGCATGCTTTAGAAAATGACATCTGGGGAAATGTGATGTCCATTAGGGTTTTCTTTCACTTTTTCCTCCCTAACTCGGCGTGGACTTCCCAAAACTGGCATGTCTTGTGTGTCCTCTAGATGTTGTGTATGTTGTTTTGAGCAGTTGCACACCAAGGCTACAGAGATGTACAGGTTGGGATCTTCAGATAAAAGTTTGGGCCAAAGGGAAGTGTGACTTGATTCTGAATCCTAGTCGTAATGGTTTAGAGGATGCAGGTCTAGAAGACCCTGAATGCACTGCCCTCTTGAATATAATAACCCCAAAGCTTCACAGAATAAAGATGAGGCTCTCTCCAACTCAACTGCTGCCAGTATCTGGAACCTTTGCAGATATGCACACAACATACACACACCGATGTATGCACACAGCACACACACACATGCACATGTGCACGCTATCCAGACACACATCCATGCCCATGGATACAAGCGTGCACCTTCCCCGCCCTCTGAGCTCCCTGGTTCGCCTGGTTGGAGACTGCTACACCCTGTTCCCAGACTTTCCAGTTCACTCTGAGATGTAAACAGTGGATAAGACCAAAGCCAGCCTCTCCCTCATAGTTATATAATTATATCTCTCATGGACTAAAGGCTTTGGTGTGGTCTCCAGGAAAAAGAAGGAATTTGAAAGATGAGCCTCAGTTATTTCCATTTGTTACTTTTAAATCCCTAACTACAGAACAGCTTATCACTATTTCTACCAGAGTCCTGCAGAATTTTATTTTGTTTAGCTTTATGCTGCTGGGGCTCAAATCCAGGGCCTTGCACACTTTAAGCAATCACTCTCCCACTAAGCTACATTCCCAGCCCCACTCTTGTGAAGTTTGAATCAAAGACCTGAGCACCATTTGGAATGTCTTCCTACTCATCTACAAAGCAGTCAATAAATATTAGTCTTTATCTATAACATCTGGCCCTGCGACCTACACTGTGTGCCCGAAGAAGAGAGACTGTACCTTTGAAGTCTTTGTGTTCTCTTTCTCTGCCAAGCTCTAACACAGAAATAGTATACATTAGATGCTCCAAATGTTTTCACACTTACAGAACCTGATCTAGTTTGGGGTAAGGCTCATTAGCACGAGGAGGCCTGATCATGCCTGAGTGGTCCATGGGTGCATATCACAAGCAGAGGGCCAGCAAAGATGAGTGATCATATGTTAAAATAATTGGGAGACAACTAGGTGGAGACAAGTCCAGAACCTCATACTGTTGCTTAAGCAAATTAAAATGCAACTCAGAGCCAACTGTCATAGCCTAGGAAAACGAAACTTTAGATTAACCCACCAGAAACCAACAATTAATCTCTAATTAGAGAATTTACCAGTTAGAAATCACCAACTAAGCTTTAAGTAAGGGCTTCCCTTTTAACTAATTTTTCCTTCTCTTGGCTCCCAAACACCTTGTAAAAGTATACACACACACACACACACACACGTACACACACACACACACACACACACACACACACACACGATCCTTCAGCAGAGCATTAAACAATTTGCAATTTGGCACTGCCTGAGTCACAAATCATTCAGATCTTCAAATCGACTCTTTAAGTTTCAGTGTGCTTGCACTTCTCTTTTAACCAGGGAATGAAGGAAAGGAGCCGGCTGTGGGAAGAGAAAGCAAGGGCCAGGCTGACTGTGGAACTGGAGCAGCAAAGCTGAGCTCAGGTAGTGCCAGACTGAAGATGGGGTGGCAGGTTAGAGGGGGATCCTTGCAGTGAGGAGGAGGGAGCTGGGATGAGCTGACATCCTGCTAGCACCCGAGTCTAACAGTGATTAAAGGGGCCCAGGTTTAACACCCCAGTCTTGCTTAAGATAGGTCCTCGGGCGTCCTGGATACCCTCTAACCTCCAGGCAGCCCCCACCCATCTTCCCACTTTAATTCTTGGCAGCTCCTCAGCCACAGACCTTGGAATGACTCACCACACCCCAGACGTGCTGGGAGCGCTCCTCGGTCACACCTTCCTGAGTTGTTGTTTCTGGCTAGAATGCTCATCCTTGTGTTCTTTGCCTTGAAAACTCTTTTTTGTTTCCCCTTGGAGGCCCAGATCAGATGCCTTTTCCTTTGTAAAGCAATGGCTGCTCCACCTCTGTGCTACAATGGCATTCCTCCACCTTGCTACGGTGGTGGTACCCCTTACGTGGTATCATGAACATCCAACCAGAACCAAGTAGATTGTTCCACTTCATTTAAGACTGTGTACTTTCTCGGCATTTTCTCTGTACCAGCTGCTGTTCTGGCCAGTGCTGATGCAAAATTAGATAGAATGTGCCCTTGAACAGCACAGAGTCCCAACACACACACACGACAACAAGATAGCCAGGTACTAGAGTAGTTGGGGACACACAGCGGCTAGGCAGGGGCAGCTCATGGAAAGAACCAGCAGCCATGAAATGCATCGTGTCTCTCCTCTGCTGGACGACTTCCCGTAGCTTCTGTTTGCACTAAATACACAGAAGCCCTTACTTTGTCTTCAGGCACCGCCCAATCCCAGCTTGATGATCTTGCTTACTCCCCAACCCTTCCTTGCTCTCCAGGTCACAGCCCATCTCTGGCCTTTTGCTGTTATTTGAACATACCAGCTCTTTTCTGTATGAGGGACAGTGCCTTTAGGGGTGCATTGCTGGCCCCAGATCCCTCCCAAGATCACTCCTGTTCCCAGCTCCTTCCTGTCCTTTAGCCTGAACCCAAAGAGTCCAAAACACCTACACTGACCACCCTATCTGATTTACCACTGAACACCTTCTGCCTTCACCTTCTATCGTACACACTGCCCTTATCAGTTTCCTTTCTTGTTTATTTGCTTGTCCAGTGTTTTTCCCACTCAGTGTCAAGCTCCAGGAAAGTTTGCTTTTTCGTCTTTCTATCCTGAACTCATGGACATTTGTGGTGCAGATTGGGCTCAGGTGCACCAAGGGTGAGCCCGAGCTCCAATATGTGCTGCCTGTGTGATCTCTGGCAAGTTATCTCATGAATCTGTTTCCTTATCTGCCAAGTGCAAGTGAGAACATTTGCCTTGTAGCATCAGTCTGAGGAGGCAGACACACGGTTCTTAAAGGATCTGAGCCGTGGTCAGACTTGGGACATATTGGGAGGATGCTGAGTAGTTGCTGCCAGTGCCCACCCCACCCCTGCTCTGTGCCCAGGCTTGAACTTCCCCGTTCATCCACACAGTGGAGGAGGACCAGGGCTCAGAGAACTGCTCCTAATGCCAGTTCCAATGGCAAACACTCCGTTGAGTTCCAGCCTGGCATTCCGATGTGACAAATCACCTCAACTCAGGGGCTCCACTGCGGCCTTGAATTCAAAGCATGTGGGGGAAGCTGTGGGTGGCTTTGGAACAAGAACTTGCCAGGTTGCCCATGCCTCTCGCATGGAACACAGCACACAGGGCCATCTGAGGCCCCACAGTGCTCTCCCATGGCTGATGTAACAATTATTATGAACTTAGAGGTAACACAAGGCACATTTATTATTTTACGGTGCTGAGGGTTAGAAGTCTGCAGTGGAGAGCTGTACTCCTGGGGAGGCTCTGGAGGAGGATCTATTCCTTTGGGTTTTCCAGGTTCCAGGGAATACCTATATTTGTTGGCTCATGGCCCCTGTCTCCATCCTTAAAATTAGTCAAAAAGCATCTCCCAATCTCCTCTGCATCCTGCCTCCATCTCACGGACACTTGTAATTACATTGAGCCTGCCTGGATTACCCTGGACACCTCACTCATCAGATTTGCAAAGACGTTTTTGCCATGTAAGGTAACATAGTCACAAGTGCCAGGGATTAGCACGCTGACATGATGATCCATCCTTCTCCCTACTATAGACCCTGAGTAAGATGCGCTTAGTTTGGGGTACCAGGCTGGAACTCAGTCTCCTACATCCCTACCGACTCTGTTCGAAGTAGAACTGAGTGTGAACTGAGGGCTCACTCTCCTTGGAGAGCCGTACAGGCTGCTGGGGATCATCTGGGCCACACAGGAACCAGCCAGGGTAGGCAGCAGCCTCGAGCCTGAAGGCAGAGCCCACGCTGCTCTGGAAGAAGGTGAAGCGGGTCGCCTGCTCGCCTCCCTTGTACAGATCCTCGATGTTCACATCCTGTGGGAGAAGGTGGTGGCTGCAGAGTGAAGCCTGATAAGTAGGACACCAGCCCGAGAGGCCTCTGAAGCCTGGCCAAAGAGCATTCAGCAGGTGAGGGCTTAACTGACGGATATGCCTTCTTCAGGTTCCAGAAGGCAAGGGGCTTAGTGCTGGATACAAAAAAAAAAGATGATGGCAATTCGAGGGAGGGGGACACATGGCCCCAGCTAGAACCCCATAGGTGAGTGCAAGATGGCCAGGGGTTCAGGCTGCAGTAGTCCTTCCCGGAATGGGGAGGGATTTCTCACCTCCAGCTGTAGAGAAGGTCCTTCTCGTGTCTCTACACAGGCCAGGCAGCGACTCCCTCCCTGGATTCCTAGGAAAATAGGGACCTTGGTGCGGTCCAGACTTCTGTTAGGAAGTATGCAGATCTTCTCTGGGAGGAAAGAGAGAAGAAGCAAGAGATAAGGCTGCAACTCAAGTTGCAGGCTGCTGGCAAGTGAAGGGTGAGCAGGAAGAAAGAGGGCCCAGGCATACCGGGCCTGGCTTAGGCCCTTCCTACAGGCTGCAGGGTGACTAGGACCCCACAGGGGTCAGGCCCCCTCACTAGGATAGGCTGAAACTAATGCTTGCCTCCTCTCATTGTCCCAGGGCAACAGCGGACCCTCTGAGGGAGACAGTAGGGGAGCAAGGAGTGTGGGGTAAGTCTGGGGTGGGGGCCCTGAAGCTCACCTGCATTGCAGTTGTCTGCATCAGGATCTCCCACCAGAAGCCGGTCATCTCTTAGGTACAGAACCTTCTGATCCACATCTCTGATTCTGGAACACAGTGAATGGGCTGATACCCTGCCACCCTAGGTCACCACTGAGCCCCCAGCCATTCTAGTCCCACATTGTACACCATCACACTGGGTGTTTGAGGGAGTCTTCTCCCTTCCACAGGCGAGGAGAGGGGCACCGCTCCTCCAGGAGCAGGCAAAGACCAGGACAGGCAGAAAGCAAGGGAGGCCTTCTGGGTTTGTGTCCTTCAGGTGCTCACAGGAGTGAGGGAACAAACCCCTTCTCATGGTGGGGTAGAGAAAGCTTTCCCAGTTATGTGAGAAGTTCTGAAGGGGGCCTTTATCCCAGATTTTCTGGATCTGGCACATTTTGCATAGATGCTTATTCTTTTTAATAAAGAAACTCATTGAGTGTACAATAAAGTGTGATTTACTTTTCAAACTTTTTAAAGATTTTGCAGGAGAAAATTCACCAATCAAAAAAAATTTTTTCCCAAACATTCTCTGTCATGGAAAATATCCAGCAGGGTTACCACCCACTCTGGGCAGGGCAGAGGTGTGCTCTGGGTGAACCAAATACAGGACGTCTCCAGAGAACCAGTCCATGAGGGTGGCTATGGCTCTAATGACCAGCCTGGGAGGGTCAATGTGTGCCGAGAAGCTGGGGAGAAACCATGGTGAGCACGGAGACCATTAAAGCCATGCAGATTACAAAGTGAGTTGCTGGGCTGGTTTTAAAAATAACCATCAGCTGCTCTCAGGGCCTGGGGAGCTCTCCATACCTTTGAGGTTGAATACTTGGACCAACGACACCACCTCCAGGAGATTTTTCTCGCTGGGTAATAGCTAGTTATCATACCTTTAGCTAATGACCACATGTTTCCAGCAGGTTCATTTGTGTAAGAAAAATAAAAGTCCAAAAAGATGCCGGGCTTGCCAACTGGCATTCTGCATCAAACCCCAGCGACCAGAATTTTACAACTCAACTAACAACCATATCCTTTTTTGGAGACCAGTAAATGACAGCAAAGGATGCAAATTTCTTAGGAGGCCAAATGCATATAAGAGTTGGAAGCCTGAACTGGGAGTAAAGGCCACAAGGACACCATCAAGATGCTGTCATTGAGACTGAGGATTGTGTCTGGTTCTCAGAGAGAGAGGCCAGGACAGCAGCACAGAGGATGTGGAGTCTGACCTCTGACTCTGCGTGACCGCACCACGTGGAGGAAGTTATTTTAATTCTTTGAGCCTCTCTTTCCAGGTCTGCAAAATGGAGTTTGTCTGCTCCTCTAACAGATATCTTTGGAGAGAGGTGAGGTGGTAGAAAGATGGGCATTTGGGGACACTCAGAAAAGGGAACTATTGTAATTGTGACGGCAAAGCATAATTATGGATCATTTCAGATTTCTCAATGAGAAGGAGCCTCACCCCCTCTGCCTCAGCCTCCTTTTCTTCTTCCCATATGATCCCCAGACCCACTGGTTGGGCAAGCAGGATCACACCAGGATGACTTACATGTAATATCTTGCCATGGGGAGCGAGCACATTCTCGCAATCAGGGGTGTCTGGTCCTCACTAAGGGGAAGGAGGAAAGGGCTGTTAGAGAAGGCAGATAGATGGAGCAGGGGACGATGCACTGGGCTCAGAATTTCCCAACTACAGGATGCTAAAGCCACTTACTTATAATTAGGCTGCCAGAATCCACCTCCCCATCAATTTCCAGGTAGCTCTGCCTGTCCCTCCCTTGGGAGCAGGTGAAGCCGGAAGGAGTGTGAGCTTTGATCATGTGCCCTACTTCCTGTTCCAGAAAACCAGAGAACGGGTTCCCTCAAATAACTTAACAGAGCACTTTCCTGACTGCGAATGGCATAAGATATGCTCTGGCCCCACAGTTTTGAGGATAAACTCAGGGCAGTTCCAGTCCCAACCCCAGCCTGGCCCAAAGGTCTCCACACTCCTGTTACTCTACTTAGCAAAAGGTAAGCAGCCCGGAGCCCAGAGGCCAGAGCAGAGGGAAGAACAGCATTTCCAGGAGGGGCAGACAGGGTCTTCCTGGGGAGTTAGGCAGAATCATTCCCTGAGACTGGAATCACTTTGCAGAGACTGGTAAGGAGGGCCTATCCAAACTCCAGTTCAATTCCAGGTAGAAAACAGGACAGGCTTGGCATACAGAGACTTGCATTTCTGAGAGTAAACAAGCTAAAGTAAAGAACATATCTCCGCATAAACCCCAGGCCACGAAAGTTCACTCAACTCTGCTCCTTCCTGTTGAATCACCCTAACCCCGAGCTCTTCCTTGACTTGACCCTCCCACTCAGAAAAACCAATCCAGAATGCAGTGTGGAAAGAAACTCAAAACCAATCAATCAGAAACAGAACAAAAAAGCAAATGTAAGGATGAGTCCTGAATAGATCTGATTCTCACTAAGTAAAAAGGTAGAAAGAGAAAAAATATATAAGAAAGCAGACAATAAGAGACAGGAAGGGAGAAAGGGAGGGAGGGAGAGAGGGAAGATTGTGGTTCTTTGGGGGAGACAGGTAAGGAGGTGCTGACAGCAGTTGAGTCACCTCAGCACTGAGATCCATGGTCTGGGTGTTAGAAGAACAAGGCTCTTGCTAAGGTGGCTCTCAGCACAGGACCTGCTGCTGTCATTTTGGAGAAAACATTTTCTACCCTGGGCCTTGAGACAGTTTAAGAGTCGATGACTGAAAGGTAGCAGAGCTCCAGAAAAAAGCAGATGGATGGATGTTGATACTATGAATCAAAGTCCTAACACACTCCTTATACTTTGTAACTACATGTGTTGCTCTTATTCCAAGAAAAAATGGTGAACTTCCCAACATTTAAAGATATTCACTGCATTATTTTTTATAATACTGTGAGGCTAGAAACAACCTAAATATCAAATAGACAATTGACTTTAAAAGTATGACAAACTCAGAAAATAAGACACACGTGTGCATTAAGATGGAATTACAGAAGAACATTTTATGACATAAAAACTTCTCAAGAGAAATAGAGGTTGTGAAAAGCACATACATTTTAACCCCATTTAAGTCCACATACAAAGAAATACAAATGACAAATAAATACATGAAGAAGTGCTCAACATCGCTGGTCATTCAAGAAATGCAAGTTAAAACAACATTGAGATTCCATCTCACTCCAGAGAGAATGACTGCCATCAAGAAATCAACCGATAACAAATGTTGGTGGGGCTGTGAGGAAAAAGGAACACTTCTCCACTTGGTGGGAGTGTAGACTGGTGCGACCAGTGTGGAAATCAACATGAAGATTCCTCAAAAACCTAGGATTGGAAATCCCTTTCAATTCAGCTATTCCCCTTCCGAGTATTTTCCCAGAAAAAATTGAAAGTATCATGTCACAGCGATATATGTGCACCCATGTTTATAGCAGCACAATTTGTAATAGCTAAATCAACCAAAATGCCCAAAACAACCAAAATGCCTAAAACAACCAACTGAAATAAATCAGACTCACATTTGTAAATATCGTATTGTCTCCCTAGTGTAAAAAATAAATAATAATTTTTAAAAACTGAAAGAGTAATAAGATCCAAAATGTACAATAGATATTTTAATAAGGAAAGTGAAAGAAAGTGCTCAAAATACATATAACTGAATGTAAGTATAAGTATGCAAGATAGATAACTATACTACTAATTCTCTGTTAGTTCACTAGAAAAAATAGTTTGTGTTGTCATTGATTGTCTGATTATATTTATGTCTAGATTTTGTAATTTGAACAACCACTTCTAAGATAACAATATGTAATATATTAACTAGTATTGATTTCTTACTTTTTTTTGAAATTCTGTATTACTTCTACCTTTTTTTCTGTTTTGCTTTTTAAAAATAAAAAAATAAATAAATCCGCATACATTCAAAGACACACACCTACAAACAGACTGCGGTGTTACAGCACCTGCTTGCGGCTGACAGGATTATGTTTGATACTTTAACATTCCTAACTCTTCCCGCAACAAATACTCACTTCCTTTGCCACATAAAATATGTTTTAATTTTTAAAAAACAGAAATGCTCCATTAGTATCACAGGCTCCCAAACTTGACTGCCCACCTGAATTCCCTGAATTTGCTGAATATTAATTTCTGGGCTGAAGGTTCTGATTCCAGCAATGAGGCAGGAATGGGCATCGGTATGCTAACTAAACTTTTCTCATTCACAAATACAAGCTGTGGTTCTCCAAGTCTGGAACAGGGCCCAAGATCCTGCATTTCAAACACACAGCCAGGTGACGCTAATGCTGCTGGTACCTGGGCCACTCCCTGAGTAACAAAGGAATAGCCGATTCCCTAAACCATGTAGTCCAATGCCAGCATGGCCCTTCTGCAAACCATGTGATGTGTTGCCTCTTGGCCAAACTTTTGGGGCTCCTTTGGTGGTGGCAGCAGAAGTATGGGCAGCCTCGTAGCTGTGCTGAGACCCAGGAAGGACAGGAAAGTGGAGAGCCTGTGTGACATGAAGCTGGGCAGGCAGTCTGATAGCTCCCAGTCTTGGTCGGTGTCAGCTCAAAGAACTGGCAGAAATTCAGTGTGATGCAGTCCAGCTGCAACCTACGGGCTCCAGAAACCCCTATTCTGGCGCAGCTGAACTTCTAGTGTCTCTCTCAATGCTCCCATTTCACACACCTCCTCTGCCTGGGTTCTGGCTGGGCTGTGATGGAGTGAGTAGAAGTGAGAGGCTGGAATCCTGCTGCTGGTCATCTGCCAAGACCCTTCCCAATGCCGCTACATGCCCCCTCCCCAAAGCCTTCTCTTCTGTGTTGGTCCTGAATGACTCTCCACAGAACTTTGGCAGATTTCTCTCTTCTCTTCCTCTAACTCCTCCCTGGATGTGGCCTCTGGCTGACTCAGACCTCCGCAATTCTCTTTTCCTGGATCAAATGCTACCAACGGATAGCCCAGGGCTTTCCCCATCTTCTTCTGCACCTCACACCTGTCCCATTTTCGCCTCATTGGCCCACACTTTATCTATATGGGTCTGTGCTCTCCAAGACTTGGCACTAACTTGGGCATTGATTTCCATGGAGACAAATCCAATGACTCTGATTCCTTGGCCATTTGGTCACTGCCTCCCTGGAGCCCTTGACATTGATGAACTCACTTCACTACTCTCCTCTCTGCCTCAGACCCATTGTAGATCCTCTCTCCTTCTGCCACTGTCCCTAAGACAGAGAGTAACAAAGCAAAGAAAGCCCTAAGCACTTCTATTTCATATCCCATAGAGTTGCAATTCATAAATTTCTATAGCAGCAATCACCATCTTGGTCTAATGCTTCCCAAGCCCAGACTGAACACCCTATTTTATCCCCAGCCACCTGCAGGACACCCCCTCTAGACCCTATCATCACACTCAACTAAATATATCTAAGGTTAAGTTAACCATTTCCTACCCTTCTAAATCTGCTCGCTCCCTCTACTCCACTACTCTCACTTCTACTGTTGTCATCAATGAAGTTCAAAACCTGAGATATATTGAAAATACTTCCCATTTCTCCTGATTTTATGTCTGTTTTGCCAACAAATTTTGATGGATTATTCCTTGAAAATGCAACTCCGTGTTCTTCATCATCATTCCAACTGTGCTAGTGTTCTGTTTTTCAATCTTCAATTCAACCCAACCTGTGTGAAGTACCTGGGACTAATTTTCTAAATTCTTGTCAACCACATCTCAGCCCAGCTCTAGAGTCTACAGTAGCAGTCCACTTTGCCGCCATCAAGCCCTGATTTACCTGTATGACAATATCTTACTTCTTTGTGGACACTAAATCATTTCTCCAGGCAACACAACTTTTTTCCTGTCAGCATCATTTTTGATTTCTTTGTCTCAAAATTTATCTCTCCACATCCCTGTCCTTTCAGATCTCTCAGTATTCAGATCACTGGACATATATCAATATGTGTGAGTTCGGTATTCTAGTGCTTCCCAATTAATTATTGGTGTAGAGCAAGAACTCAGGCATATGAAGTCAAGTCACTTAATTACCAAACATAGGATTGACATCTATAAACTCAAAGGATTAGATTATGTGGTTGTTAAGGTTCTTTCTAGGTCAGACTCTCTATGATTCCATGACTCAGCCTTAATGAGTCCTTTCTTTATCATTGTCACACAGTTTTGACCTCCTATTAAATTTTTTTGTATTCCTTATGTTACACATTAAGATATTTACTGCATGGGTTATACCTCCCTCAACACTCTCTCCAGCCACCCTGACACATATAGCTACTTATAAGCAGGACATAGAAATTCTTACAGGCTACACAACTTAGCTTTGCTACCAATGTTTTGCTCCTGATTTTTCTTGCTGGCTTTTGTACCTGGGCCTCCAATTTACACTCACTGGAATGAGATGTTGGGCAGGGTCATTGTTTTACAAAACTGCTTTAAGTTTCACAATGAGATTCTTACACAGAGACCTAATACATATAAGATGGATAAAGGGATTGGCTCTTGCTGAACAGGGAGTGTGGTGGCACTAGAACCCAGTTGGTATTCCTCTTCTCTAAAGCTGGCACTGGGCATCTTGAAGGACTCTCAGGCTCCATCAACCACTTCTTAAATTCCACTGGCCTCGATTTCCTCTGAGATTGCTTTCCAAAATCTGCGGTTCTCAATACTTAAAAATCTTGAGTTGACTTATTCTGTACCTTTCCTCAAGTTCCTCTCTCTGCTCTGAGGCTTACTCAGCATCCCACCATGTTCTGTGAAGGGGATTCTTTGTTACCCAGGTAACTCTGCTGGCAGGAGCTAAGAGGCAGCATTTCCAAGATACTGGCAGAAAGGAGAAGAAAAGAGAGCAAGACAGAGAGAGAAAAGTTGAGTATTGCCTGTGCACCACTGACCTGCAGATCCTGGGTGTCTGGAACCTCCAACTGACTTCTTAAGGACAACCCCACTGTGTTTATACTGTCTGGTTCCGGGTAGGTCAAGCCTCCAGTCATCGCTGTAACTGGCTTCAGGAGGGGAGGAAGAAGAGCCCAGAGATTTCACAATGTCTTCAATACCGTATGGATAATAAGAAGGTGGGGAGATTAATGAAGGTTTGTTGAAGGAAGAGAGAGTCACCCATAAAGCCTTGACAGAGGCTGGACACTGAGCCCCACTCTGTAGCTACTGTCATTGACTGTTATTAATGACTTGGCAACCAGATAAACACTACTGGGATCAGACATCTCTGATGCCCCATAGGGCTCCATCTGAGGTTTGGAGAGATGGTGAATGCAAGAAAGTGTGTCTGAAGGGGCCAAGGACAGAGCAACTCCTACTACTGGAAGCCAGGGTGGAGCCAGGACTCTAGGATGAGAGCAGGGGCTGATAGATTGTGTGACCCTATTTGGAAAGATGGGAGGAGAGTCTCTATTTTTCAACAGGTTTAATTATTTGATGCCAGCTGGATGAGACAGAACATTTAATGAAACCCAGCTGCAGAAGATATTAACCTTAGGTTCACCCTAAGAAGAGAGAAAAGTTGAGTGGCTTGAACTTCTAGAGAAAATACAGTGTAAGCAGGACAAGATTAACAAACTAATATCAGTTGTGAACTTATACTACTCCACTCACTCCAACCACTGTCCAAACATCAACCCATCTATCCATCCATCCATACATACATACATCTATCCATCCTCCCACCCACCCACCCAATGAAGCATCCATCCATTCTTCCACTCATTTACCCATCTTTCAAACTATCTGCCCATCCATTTATCCACCCATCCATCCATTATCTATCACAAGGGGCAGAAAAGCTTGGGTATAACATTCTCTGGAGTCAAACTTACTTAATTCTCTTTCTCAGGTATTTTGTAAAGTTCCATAAAGGATTTGATGAGGAAATAAGAGGGGTCATCCTAAGACCCAGATACCTATGGATACCTAGATTTTTGTTGTCTAAAACAAATGTTCATTCTTCATCCACTCTCTCTCTCTCTGGTGTGGGTAGGGCCAAAGTGGGAGGTGTTAATATTTACACTGTTACATGACAAAAATATACACAGTGCACAATCTGCATTGTTAAGTAGCTTTACAATTCAGCAGAGAGGTAAGTCATAAATTTTTGAAAGATAATTTAAAAGACCAAACTCTAAGCTGTGGTTCAAGAACATGTTAAACAACAACAAAAGGGAAAAGTGTTGGGTAAAAAACATTAGAATTAAAATGACCTTAGATATGACATTGTTTCCCTTAAAATGGAGAAGTCTATGCTGTCATTCCTGAAAAATTCTGAGAAATAGGTTGATCAGGTTCTTCCTCAACATCTGTAAGTAAGGGACAACACGATCTTTTTCTTTCTTTCTTATTCTCAGCCCCCACCATCTCTTTGTGGTACTGGGGATTAAACCCAGGGCCTTTGCATTGAGTTACATTCCTGTCCCTTTCTACTTTTTTATTTTGAGACAAGCTCTTGATGAGTCGTTCAGGCTGAGCTTAAACTTGCAGTGCTCCTACTTCAACATCCAGAGTAGCTGGATTACATGTATGCACCTTCACAACCAGGCCACACAGCCTCATGAAGAAACACTAGCAGTGGTGTGGTCTTTGTGTATTATTTTTTGGATCAGGCAGGAAGAATAGTCACCATGTAAGTTCTATCCTTTGGTTCTATTGTGCTGTCTGGGATTAAATAGAACAGGCCTGTTCTTTTTCTTGATGGGCCACTGAGAGCCTGAAAGGGGCTCCCTGTGTATTGCTTCTTCAGGGAAAAGACTTTCAACGCCTTTGCCTCTTCCCTTATGCCTTGGTCTCAGGAACTTCTCTGCTTCTCAGTGCATGCAACTGGCACAAAGCCTATATCATGTGAACATTGTGCTTCTGTAACAATATGCACAGCCCTGTGGTTTATACCAAAATTGCAGACATCTAAACCCACAAGGTCTTTTTCACTTGAGCTGCCATGACGCCAGGGTCCCCCACTCCATACTGACTATTTTTGGGACACTCAATCTGAAGCAGTGCAGAGAAAATGAGAGTGAGAGAGATAAAGAGGAGGCCTTTGATGAGGAGGGCATGGGAGAGTTTCACAGGTTGAGGGGTACAAGAAACTCTCAGCAAGAATGAAGTGTGGTTACTTTTATCAGTTCTGGCTGGGGGAGGAGTTTGGCAGATGGACAAAATGACATTAAATGCTGATTTGAAGGAGCATCTGCCTGTGTAAAACAGGAGACAGAAAGATTTACTGGAGGCTGGGGGTGGAGGCTTGGGTGATTGTGAAGTCTTGGGTTTGGAGCAGGCTCAGCGCATATGCAAAAAGGGAGTAGGTTTATCTCTGGAATGAGAAGGAAAACATAGAGATTACTCTTGGGGAGCTAAGTTGTTTCCCTGAGTCCAGTACTAAGTTGAAGGATGACATGTTACAGATAGCTAAGCCCCAGGCTAGCAGAATCTGTCACATACATTCCTTAAAGAATAGTCTTCCCTTTACCATCAACTTAAGTCAACTCAGGTAGACTAAATTCCTTTAGAATTTTGTCATCCCACAAATAATGAAGCAATCATTTCAAGCTGGAGAAATAAGAAGAATGGGGCAGAATTTGAACTATGTCTTCAAAGGATTAGTGGGTGGGGGAGAGCGAGAGAAGGTTCCACAGTGGAGAGTTTCCACATTCTGTGCTCGGCAGTTTCCAGTTATTTGCCAAGCATTATGCTTGGTGCTCGGAAACAGACTGGTGCAGCTCTAAACTTAAAGTTATCTCTGGGGCCCAGGGACTCTAAGCCAACTTACTACAGGTCAGGAGGTGTGCACTAGGCATTTCCAGAGCAGATGACCAGGGATCTCAACCCAGCAAAGGTTTCTCAAAGGAGGTAGCATCTGAGCAGAGTATTGAAAGATGAGCAACTTCTCCAGGCAGAGAGGACAGGTGATGGAGCCCCCTGAGACTGTGCCTGGCAGGGATGGGGACTATGAAGAGGGTGTGAAAAGGCATAGCCTGGCCCCTAGGACCCATGTTCTCTGCAGCCTTGAGTGGCCTGTGGTAGGAACCTCGGTTGTACCTGACCTGGGGCTCCTGAGGTCTCTGGACTGGCCACCTCCTTTCTCTGCAGACTCTGAACCTGCCAGGCTGGTCTGACAGGTGAGCTGCAGGCAGAATACCTGGGACTCAGATAGACCCTTCTCTGGCTTCTGCTTTGGCTTCCAGGGCTTAGATAGGCACACTGGAGGCAGGCCATGGCATGTAGGACTAGGGGAATGCAGGTAGCCAAGGATGATCTAAACCTTGGGGAAGCAGAACACATAAAATATTTAGCATGATCACCTTTTAAATAGAATATTCGATTTAATAATGATGAAGAATTTATTTTGAGAAGGAAAATAACAGAGAACATTGCACTGGTTTCTCTTTCCTTGGATATCAGTTGTCTATGGCTGCGCACGTTACTCCAGAAGCTAGAGACCACCCAAGTTGATTAGTGTACACGATTTCTGAGGGGAAGGCATCTGGAGCAGGTTGGCTGGGCAGTGCTGACTCAGTCTCCTGCAGGCTGCAGTCAAGCTGTCAGCTGGAGGACCTGCTTCTGCAGTCATGCGTGCAGCTGTTGGTAGGAGACTTCGATTTTCACCCTCCGGGGCTCTATGGGGATGCTCACAGCATGGAAACTGGCTTCCCCCAGAGTGAGTGAGGGAAAAGAAATTGAAATGGAGAAGCTGGGGTGTTCTTTATAACCTCAGGAGTGACCTTATTTCACTGGTCAGAGAGATACCTCTAGTACCATGTGGGAGGGAATTCATATACGTGTGAATGCCAGGCGGTGAGGATCATCATCGGCTCTATTAGTTTCCTGAGGCCACCACAGCAGATTACTACATTATTTATTGGCTTTAAAAAGCAATTTATTCTCTTACAGTTCAGGAAACTAAAAGCCCAAAGTCAAGGTGTCAGCAGAGCTGTGCTTCCTCTGAAGGCTCTAGGACAAATTCTTCCTTGTTTCTGATGGTGGTAGCCACAATCCTTGGTATTGCTTGACTTAGAGGAGCATAACTCCAACCACTGCCTTTGTCTTCATGGAGGCGTCTTTCCTGTGCCTCCTCTGTGTCTCTGTGTCCTCTTTTTATAAGGACATCAGTCATGTGGGATTTAGGTCCACCCTAATCCAACATGTCTCAGTTTAAACTATTTGCAACTGCAAAAGCCCTGTCTCCAAGTAAGTTCCCAGTGTGAGGTTCCAGGAAGGACATGAATTTGTGAAGAACATTGTCCGGCAAGTACGGCAGGCCTCTTGGATGCTGGATCCCACACCTAGAATCCTAGGGGATGCTGTGATCATTCCAGGTCAAAGTACAAGATTTTAAAAATTATACTTGTTTTTATTTGGTTGGGGTTTTTTTTCCATAAACCCATTACCCACATGATTCCAGCTGCACAAACCCATCGCATCATCTTCAGTGACTTTGCTGGGATCCCTGCCCCTTCCACCTGGACCAGCCAGGTTTGATTCAATTTGTGTTTCACTCCAGGGAGGTGGAAACTGAGCATAGTTAGAAACTTTGTCTGCTCCTCTTACCTCAAGATTAATTTCTTTTCTGATTATTGCCTAAGTAGTTTATCTCCATTTTAGAAAAAATTAAGATAAATAAGAAGAACAAAAAGTAAAAGTGCTCTACAGTCCCACCACCCAAACATTGCTGCAAGTGATGTACAGTCTTCCACAGTATTTTAATGCATAAATATGCCAATAGGTATCTTTAAAACTTTAAAATGAAATTTCGAGACATGTTACTTTGTAACATGCTTCTCTCTCTTAATGTATCATAAACATCTTTTCAAGTGAGTAGAGACAAAGATCTGAGATTTTCCTCATGCCTCGAGTTTCAGAAAGAGATGGTATGCTTGCCCATTTTTTGTCTTCTGAACTGGCGCTATCTTCCCTGACACCCCACCTTCTCTCCATGGAGCCAGGGGATGAGGCAGAGATGGAGGAGGTGGCAGGGGATGGCAGGGTTTAAGGGGTCCTTAACCACATGACCACCTCCCTCTCTTGCAGGGGGAATGCCTGGAACTCCATGTGGAATCCAGGCATTGGGTCAGGTACCACCCAGCATGAAGGATTCCCGCCCCCCTCCTCTCTATTAGTTCTAATGCTGCCCCCGGTTTACCCACATGATTTTTACCAGGTTTCCTCTCAGTAATGGCACCCAATGGAGAAGGAATCTATAGCCTGAGCACCAAATCTCAGAAGAATTTTTCAAGACACAAGGCCAGGAGAAGAGAGAGAGGCCACGTGTCTTGTAAGTCAGAAGTAAGAATTCCAAGCGCAAACGCCCGTGGTCACTTCCTGTGAGGCTCGTCCTGCACCCCCTTGCCCTAGCCTGAGCCAACTCTGCTCAGGAGGTCCTGGGGGTCATGTTGCCCTAATCACACTGTTGGAAGTAGAAGTCCCTGATGGGGGCGTCCCAGGGGGCGTCCTTAGGGATCTGTGAGAGCCTGACAGGCTGGTCAGCTTCGGGCGCTGTACAGAGGAACCAGCCCGGGAATGCAGCCGATTCGAAGCTGGAGGTGAGCCCCAGGTCCTGGCGGTAGAAGGTGAAGTGCTTGGACTCCTGGGTGCCGAGGTAGAGCTCCATGATGTTCACCGGCTGCCAGTAGAGGGGCAGGTGAGGGCAGGACAGATGGGACGGGTGAGACCAAGGCTCAGGGGAGGAGGCAGTGCTTGGCAGTACCCTCAAGGGTGGCCCCCGTGCACTGCGGTGCACTGCCGCCAGCCTGTTTGCTCTGCATCTGTGGGCTTAGTCACTGGCTGCCCCGAGAAGACTCACCTCTAGTTTCAGAGTGGGTTCCTTCCCTGTCCCACAGCATAGGCACTGGCTCCCTCCCTGGACTCCCAGGATGACTGGGCATAACCTGGCATCCAGCCACCGATTGGGGACAACACTGATCTCTTCACCTATAGGAAAGAAGCAAAGTTCAGGAACCTTGCCTGCCTTTCTGCCCACTGTACCCCATACCCTGGACACCAGGTGCAGGACCAGTATGAGATGCCTGAGCCCACCTGGGCAGAAGGAAAACCTCGAGCACTGTCACATGAGTAAGGCTACTCTCCTGCCAGCAGGCCCAGTGTGGCCATCGAGGCACAGAAGCACATCCTGCCCCTTCCCACCCCAACCTTCCATTCAGGGACAAATCTTCAAATCTCCACGTCTTCTCTAAACTCCAAGAGACCATCTCATGATCACCTCCTTTACTGCCCCGCTCCCAGGCCTCTTTTCTGAAACTTGCCTTGATGAGCTTCCCAGGAGAGTTGTTTGGAATCTTTCTACCCCTGTAAGATTCCCAAAAACAGAAGCAGGTCTCATTCTTCTCTGTATCTCCCATCACTCCCACACACCCAAACACAGACATGCATGCACACTCACTGCACATATGCACACACGTATACATACAACACACATGTATACACATATATAGATCATGCACCTTCATATGCACACTGCACACATGCACACATACATGTAATGCTCACACATACCTGCATACGTGTGTGCACACAGACATAGCCATAATACATGTACATAGTTTGTACACAACAGTTATACATGCACACATATGTAATGCTCTTACATACACACCAGCACACACTCACATACACAAAGAATGTAGCAGAGGGATCTACCTGGTTCTAGTCCCCCGTAAGAATGCCCAGGTGGGCAGGTATGCTCTGCTGTAGAAAGCCCTGATGCCATATGTGGGCCCAGGGAATTAGCATGAGGCTACACAGCACCACCTGCTGTCTGTGTTCCACCACTCTGGGTGACTGAGGACCTTCAGAGAGCACAGGGGAGCTGGGTGCGGAGGAATAAACCTCTTCCTCAAGGGAATATAATTCAGTTCTCACCTCAGCACCCACTCCCAGGGAAATGAAATGTCTGACCTAGTCTATCTGTCAGGGAAGGACAGGCCACTTTTCCTGGGAATATTCTCTCTGCAGAGTTTTCAGCTTGCACAGGGCCTGGGTCCTCGCTTTGCTGGAAGTCTGGTGTATGCCACCCTGGCTAACCTGGCATATCTGGAGGCTGCAGACCTGTTTTGATTTATATGACTGCTTGAGCTCTCTTATGCTCCCCCCACAGAGGGTAGAGACCTGGGGACCACTGGGTCATGCTTTGCCACCAACCTTTAATGACCTTCCCTGCATGCACCCCTCCAGCTAGAAGCTGGTTATCATGCAGATAAAGCACCTTCAGAGCTGAATCCTTCATTCTAAAACAGAAAAGGAGGAGATTTTGTTCAGAGAGAGACATGGGTGCTCCCGTTTACCCAGTCTCCAGAGTCCTCCAGTCTCAGGGATCTTGTCTCCCTCTAGTTCCAGTGTGCCAACAGAACAACGTAACCTTCCTGCCTGGCTCATGCCCTACTAATGGGATGACCCCACAACTTCTAGCCACTTTGGCAGTTTGCGCCTTCACACTATTCAGTCTTTTCTACCCCAACCAATCTCTCCATTGTCTCTGCCAGAAGAGAAACTGAATTATGTGTGGGAGCCTTGGACTCTGCCACCATTGCTGCTGAGCCACAATGGACAAGTCATTTGCCTTTTGAGGGCCTGGGTCTCCTCTTTGCTAAACCAAGCGATACCCAGGCCTGATTAAAATCTGATGCTTCAGTTATTATTGAAGACTTCAAGGTACATGTACTTCTACTTGGTCATATGTTTCATCCTGAGTGAGGAATTTCTATAATGTAAAATTATTTTGCTTTGCAAAGTTATTTCTCATGTATGATCTCTGTTGGTTTTCTGATAAACTGTGAAATGAAATATCCACACCTAAGTGGGTTTCTCCCAGTGTTATTTGTCTCCTGTCCAGCATGATTAAACAAGTTGCATTACTTAGTGCACTGAGCTGTGATGAGGACCTTCTACAAGAGGTCACGAAGAGCAGCATCTTCCACATGTACTTGATTAGAGAACTTCTTGTCCAAAGCCTCTCATAGAACAGAGACCCACAGACCATACTTTGAAAAATGCTGCAATGTCATCCCTTGGTATCCACAGAAGATTGGTTCCATTACCCATACAGACACCAAAACCCACCATAGTATTTGCATAGTAGAATCCACACACATCTTCCCACATGCTTTAAATCATGTCAATATTACTTATAATATCTAACTCCATGTAAATGCTATCTAAATAGTTGTTATACTGTATTGTTTAGGGAATGATGACAAGAGAAATGTCTGACAATTTTCAGAACCAACTCAATGATTTTAATATTCTCAGGATGCAAAGAGCTAACCATGTTAGACTCAGTCCAGAAAGGATTGTTTTTGGCCTTTGCTATAAAGTACAGAGCATAACCAAGTGCCTGGCTCAGTATATACTAAAGAAATGAATGGGCAGACAGACTAATGTTCTTGTTTTATTCTCTCCCAGCCCACCTCCTGTATAAAGCCAACAGGGAGGAAGTGACAGAAGCGAATGTCAGTTCACTGCCATAGGAGATAACAGCAGAGCTCTTGAGGGGGGCTCCTGATTCCTGTCTTCACTAGGGCTACACCAGGCTGCAGCTCTAGACTGGGTGGCCATTGTTCCCCCTTAGCATCAGGGTACCCTGTGAGGCAGCCTGCCCCAATCTGAAGCAAGCTACAAGAGCTCTCAAGTCAACTGGTTGTGCTCCCCACTTTCCAGCTGCCTGGTCTACCTGTGAGAGTCTCAGTGAGCATCTGCAGCTCCTCCCTTCTCCATCGTAAGCTGGGCAACAGGTCTACCTGGAACCCACTTTCCTCAGAGGTCACCACCAAATCAGAGACCTGGACACTCACCGGAAGCACAGCGCCCCACTCAGGACCATCTCGAGTGCCACAGTGTGTAGATGCCCCTGTTTTGAAATAAGCAGCCAGAAATTTTAGTAAAGAAGACACTGGGCTTTCAGATCCTAGGTCATCAGCAAGGTCCTCAGCATCCCCGTATGTGAATACCCTCCATCAAGCAGGAGATAGTGGATCTGGGGTTCAGGAGGGTGCCCCAGATTTGCCAGCACCTTCCAAAATACCTCAGAATGCTCCTCCTGGTAGGAGTCCAGGTGTCTGCCTGCTCCCCAAGGATTCATCAGTCTTTTAAGGGCATTAAGGAACCAGGGAGGAGCCCTGAAACTCACCATCCAGGGAGGAGCAGGGTTACCTAGCTTGATTTTACACCACCCTAAGCCTCCAGAAATGCCCACTGCTGCTCATTATCTCTCTCAGGGAAGGGGAAGGAGGCTCTGGAGACAATCCCCCACCAGCACTTCTGGATAACTTCCTTGGGGTTTTCCAGCTCTCAAGAACACTGAGCTCCTGCTGGTCCAGGAAACCAGATTCTAATCCAGCTTCTTCCTTCTCCTCTCCCTCTCCCCTCCTTCCCACTCTTCCTTCTTTCAGTCTCTCCTTCCTTCTTGCCCTTGTCCAGCCTTCAGGACATGATAGAGGCAGGATCTCCTGGTTAGGGGAGGTGCAGACTACAGACTCGTTGTAGAAAAACCTGAAGATCCAGAAGAGCAAGGAAGGAAGAACTTTAAGTGTCTTTGTGAAAGTACAATCCAAAAACCAGTGACAACACTTTTTCCTACCACACATATAACTACAGACAGGTTTTCTGCCTTAAGCATTTTCAAAGAAAACAAGAGACATTATGGTAGCCACTGTTGATTTCCTGTTGTCTCGTTTTGAAATCCTGTGTTGCTTACATTATTTTGTTCTGCTCTGCTTTGTTCTGTTCTGTTCTGTTTTGTTTTATTCTCTTTAAAATAAAAAAGACATCATAGAAGCTACCCTCTTTTTGCTGCTTTTTTATGTAGCAAAATAACAGACTATATTTCCATACCAAATGTGAATAATGGTACTATTATGGCAGCTAAGTTAGATAGAAGTTAATGGGAACTCAAACAAGGATGGGCCCTTGAGACAGTCAATGCAAAGGATGGAAACACATCAAAACTATTACTGGAGCTGCATCCACTGAAGGCTGGGCCTCAAGATAAAGATGCAATGACCAGGCCTACCTACCTCCCTGAGGGATAAACAATAATTTGAGCTGTGATTGCTGTCACCTGGTCTAGTAAATTCCTGATAGACATCAGTCACCCAGGAGGGTGATCAGAACATCTGGACCCATCCCTTCCCAAAATGCCCTTGTTCTTTCCATGCACTCTTGCCACATGATTTGCTTCCCTATTGGATCAATATTAGCTAAGAAGCTATACTTATTTCATAGATTGTAGTTTGACCCATGTTGTACCCATATTGTGACTACTGTATAAAATACCCCTGACAAAGGAACATGGCAGCAAATCACTTTCAGAACCCCTCCTGTCTCTCAGGAGCTAACTCTCAATAAACATTTCCTACTCTTAATCTCCATTGTCCTTTGGAATTCATTCTTTAATTTTGGGGACTGTGAATTTGGCTTATCTGACATCTATCAGGTTATTACTGTACTCTATATTGTTCTGGGTTTTGTTTGTTTTGCTATTGAACTCTATGTTGTGATAGCATCTATAGTTTGATAATTGCCCTTCCTTAAAATTGGTAAAATAAATTATAAAATAATGCACTTTTAATGCCTCCACAAACTCTCTGTGATGGATCTGAATTAAAAGGAAAAAAACAAAGAAAAATAAAGGTAAGGATCTGTGCAAAACAATTTATTTCTTGAGTATCATTAATAGCTATTGTTAAAGTACACATTTCAAAGAAATGATATTCAGACACATGGGCCAAAAAGTCCTTAATAGGATAAAGAACACAGAAAATATCATTTTCTTCACAAAAAGAAAATAACTTGTTATTTACATAATGTAACTAAAGTAATAAGCATCTTTCTGAGAAATTAATATAGAAGCTGTATTATGTAAAATTATTGAACAATATATACATTGGGCAAATAGAAACAACACCGATATAGCTGCAAAAAGCAAAACAAAAATTCCAAAGAGTTAATCTGTTATCACTGTGGTTTTAAGCAGACACATTCTTGATCTGCAAAGTGATTGTCAGAGAGTTGGATATTGTTTCTACTTCTTATAAACCAAAAGGCCTGCCTTCCTGGTGAGCGGCGTGCAACCTGTGTGGACTCCAGGAAGAGAACAATCCGTGCCTCCAGAGAACCTGCTATGTTGGGTCAGAAAAGTTCCAATCAGAAGACAACTAGCCTGCTTTCCTGGTGAGTGGCACACGACTGGCGCAGACTCCAGGAAAAGAATGATTTGTGCCTCCCCTAAGCCTACTGGTGTGCAGGCTAAGAATCAAGGACAATCCCCACCCCCACCAGCCACCTCCCGTAAGCAACCTGCTGGTTTGGAGGACCCGCTAAGTTGATAGCAACTAAGGTACCTAAAGCAACTAAATGCTTGTATTGTTTGGTTGATTTTGCAGGCCTGGGGCTGGCAGTCTGAGCATCTCTTGGGAGGATGACAGTATGCAGTGTATCAAATATGGGGGACTCCCTTCTGTCTTGTCTTTGAGGCCCAATATTGTTCTCATTGTTTTGCTTTATTCTGATTAATTTTTTTTTTTTTTTGCCGTATTTCATGTTCTGTTTTTATTGGTTTTGTTCTGTTTGGTTCTTGGTTTGATTTTACTATACCTGCAGAAATGGTCAACTATTGTGAAGGTAACAAGATATATTGTAGTAGCTATTGCTTTCCTAGTATTTTACTTTGAAGTTCTGTACCTGTTCTACTGCTTTGTTTTGCTTGACTTTGTTCTGTTATGTTTTGTTGGCTTTTACTATCTTTAAAATAAAATTTAAAAAAAAAAAGAAAAAAAAACATAAGGCCATCTACCTGAGGCCCTGTCCCTAATGCTCTGCCTCTGTACATATGACTGTCTGCCTGCTGGACATTGCTATGGGGCTAATAAAGCTCTCTCCACATTCTGCCCAACAGACAATGAGGACTGCATGTGACTGCCCTGCTCCCAGAAGTCCCCTCACTAGCTGAGCATGCAGAGAGCTGTCCCTGCCAGTTTTGCTTGTGATGAACTGTGCTGAAAAGAGGATCCTTACAAGACAACAAATGAGGAGATGCTTGAATAAGCTAAGGAGAAAGTGAGAAAAATAAAACAAACCTTAAGAAAACACTTGAAAATAAGAGGGAAAAAAATGGCAGTGTGGGCTCCCAACACTGTCAAACAGGTCCCAACAACAATTAGCTCTCTCCTTAATAGGTCTATGGGTTTGACCTACTAATTCCTACTGACTAGGTCCCAATGTATCCTTATGATTTGAAAGTTTCCATGAAAATTAATGATGAAATTTATTTCCCATTATGAGGTGGTAAGAGACAAGTCATGGAGACAGATGAATGGACTAATCCATTGCGTATCACTTGATGAATGACTTAATGGGTTATTTCAAGAGTGGAGCTGTTACAAGAGCCAGTTTGTTTCTATCTCTTGTATGGACTTCTTCTACTTTGTAAAGCCCTGTTCTGCCTCTGGTCACTGCAGAAGTCCCACTAGCAAGGCGAACCTCATCAGATGCAGCCACTGATCATGAATTCCCCAGACTTCTGAATTGTAACCTGAATAAACCTCTCCTCCTTATAAATTAACCAGTCTCTGGTATTCTGTGATAGCAACAGAAAACAGACTGAAATACAGACTTTGTGAAGTTAGTCATGAACTAAGAGAAGACTGAAGAATTATAAGTTATTCTGATTGATAGAAAAAATAACTCTAAATGCTGTGGGTTTATTGCCTTATGATTCATTAAGCAGATTTTGAAAATATCATTTAACCAATCTGTTTCAGCATTTCTTTGCCAATCCGCTGGTCCTTGATTCGCCTTTTGATAATCACCTTTATTATACTTCTAATTCCCTCACGTAACACTCATAAATCTTTGATTACTGCTCACCACATGTTTGTATGAGGGGAAATTTTTGAACTTCAGAAAATTAAACTTTAGTATTACCTA
Organism: Dasyprocta punctata; assembly: GCA_004363535.1. Taxonomy (NCBI): domain Eukaryota; kingdom Metazoa; phylum Chordata; class Mammalia; order Rodentia; family Dasyproctidae; genus Dasyprocta; species Dasyprocta punctata. Next base: position 26,002 of record RJWM01001043.1, on the reverse strand, counting down.
GGGACAATGTTATTTCACTCCATTTTCACGTGTGGCAGATTTAAAATAAGTTCATGAATGATTTGACACTGCACACTGTGAGAGGCAGGGCTTTAGTCCCCTGCCCTTGAGTGTAGACTTCACTGCACCTAGAAACTGGTTTCTAGTAAACATGTTGCATGGCGCAACATGACAATCAGTCACTTCTGAGACAGGGTTATAAAAAGCAGTGCAGGTACATCTTTACTCTTTCCCGGATCATTCACCTAAGAGAAGCCAAATTCCTTATGATAGACACTCAAGTGGCCCTAAAGAGATGCTCAGGCAGAGAGGAATGGAGGCCTCCAACCATACCCTAAGAGTGAGAACCCCAGAACTCCAAGCCTAGATCCTCTACTACTATTTCAGCTTTCCATTGACAGCAACCCTGCTGAGATCTCATCTCAACCTTATGAGCACTCCGCGAAGCCAGTCTTCTAGTTTCTGATTTCTGGAACCTATGTATGATAGATGCTTCTTGCTTTAAGAAGTAGGTTAAAAGGGCTCATCTTCCCATTCTGGGACAAAATACCTGACATACACAATTTAAAAGAGAAAAAGGTTGTTTTGACTCATGGTTTCAGAGGTTTCAATCCATGATTTTCTAGCTCCCAGGAAGAAATAGCATGGCAGAAGGGCATGGTGGAGCAAAGCTGCTTACTTCATTGAGTCTTTGAAGCAGAAAGCAGGGGAACAGCACTAGGAAGGAAGGGGTGAAGGACCAGATATGGTTCCCAGATAGGATCTATCACTACCAAGACACACCCAAAACTCTGCTTTGCTAATCACCCAGGCATCTCCCAAGTCAATCAAGTTGACAATCAAGATGAACCATACAGCTGTTAAACATAATAGTAGCCAGTATGCCTTGCCATCATTATTGGCAGCTTCAATTATCTCTGCTTTCTCATTTTTCCCACACTCTTCACTGGGTTTTCTTTTCCAGCAAACATATCAGTTCTTTGTAGTCTTTGTATGCTCCAAAAAATATCACAGCCTGAAATGAGTCAGTATCTGTTGTGGTAACGCATCATCACCTTGGTGGGAATGCCACAAAGATATGAAAACAGACAGATATGAAAACATAGCAATTGTAATCATTTTATGTCTATGTAAGCATAAACAGGTGACTACAGTGTGACAATAAATTCTTGTTAGAGAGATATACTTCGTAATAATTAAGATAACTAGCATTCATTTAGTGCTCAGTATGTCCCTGGAATTATGTTTAGTGGTCTGTACTAATTTTTCTGTTTTGTGTTCATATAGATACCCATATAGTAATTCGTGTTATCAGTTTTACAGATGTGAATGTCAAGCATAAAAAGATTCATTCTATTGCCTAGCATTTGACCTGTAATCAGCATTAAAGTCAGCTCTGAATCCAGGAAAGCTACTGAATGCAAAATAGAACAGCAATCAGAGTAACCTTTGTACTTACTGAGTCAGAGTTGTCACTTTTTTGAGCCCCAGATCTTTGTGAGTAAAAGGCAGCTCTTCACTGTGATTCCAAGGTCTTCCACTAACTCTTGGCTCCCACCTTCCTCATTCAGGAGGGTAAAAGCCATGTAGACCTCATGTTCTTCCCTGAGCAAGCCAAGCATAATACTACTTCAAAGCATTTGCACCAGCTGTTCACCCTGCCTGGGAAGCTCTTCACCATTCGATCAGTATGGTTCACTCCCTCACCTCCTTTAAATCTTTGCTACAGTGCCACTGTCTCAATGAAGCCTGTGTTTATCATCTTACGATTCCCCCTCGTGCTCGCACATTTTCCTTACCATGATTTATTTCTTTCCACGGTACCTGTCACCATTTAGCGTATTATATAATTCATTCAAGTATTACTTTTTAATTTATTGGTTCCCCCACCCAATATTGAAAGATAAACTCCTATAAGAAAAGTTTTGCCTATCATGTTCAGGGGTGTATACCAAGTATGTAGGGTGGCCCTAGGATACAGTATGACTTCCATAAATACATGATGCACTGACATTGAATGAATTGTAAGCTGTTTAACATTTTAAAAGGCCAAGGAATTTTCTAATAGTTTGTTCATGATTAGTATTTTATTTCTCAGAGAGCTCTGATACTTGTGAATCCTTGTTCTCTTGTTGCTGCAGTTAAGACCGTATATTTGACTCATAACACATTTGAAAAACAAGAGCTGTCCATAAAGTCACAGTAAAGTCAGTCAAGGCTGACCCACTATTTGCTTTATAGATAAAGTTTTATTGGAACACAGCCATGTTCATCTGTTGACAGATTTTCTATGGCTGCTTTTGTACTACAACAGCAGAAATGATTTTTTGTTTGTTTGTTTTTGGTTTCTGTTTGTTTGCTTTGCTTTGCTTTTTTGATCAATACCAGGTATCAAACTCACAGTCTCACACCTGCCAAGCAGATGCTTAAGCCACTGAGTCAAACTCCCGGTCCTATTTTTTTGAGGCAAGGTCATGCTATGTAGTTCAGGCCAGCCTTGCTCACTTTGTAGCCCAACCCAGTCTCGAACTCACAATGCTCCACCTACCTCAGCTTCTGAGTGCTGGGAATAAAGGCATGCGCCACCACACCCAACTTGATTTCTTTTTAAGGTTGTCTTGATTGGACTGGGGATTAAACTCAGTAGCCTAAGTGCCTGCCTGGCAAGCGCAAGGTGGTGAATTCAATTCCCAGTACCAAAAAAAAAAAAAAAAAAATTGTCTTGGTTCAGGTCATAAATCTTATTATTATATGTCTTTGATCAAGTTATTTCAAGTTATTTAACCTTTCTGTGTTTTGAGTTTTCATCTGTAAAACAGGATTTTAAGAAAAAAAATCTTACTATTCTTATCAGGATTAAAAAGTTGATATAATGTGAAGTGTTTAAACAGTGTCTGACACATAGTGATGCTTAAATGTCAGCTATATCACCATCATCATGATCACCACCACAATCACCATCATCATCATCACCACCACCATGATCACCACCACAATCACCATCATCACCATCACCACCATAATCATTTTGCTTCATCTTTTTGGCCTAGTGATTCATCCTTCCTCATTCCTGTTTCTCTATAAAAGCACAGTAATGTCCCTGTCACCGGGATATTGTGAAAACCGGATGAGTCAGAGGCTATAAAGAGCCAGACTGGCACACAGCACAACTCCTGATCACCTATCCCCTAGCCCTCAATTTTCCCCATCTCCCTACACTCCTCCCAGGTGTGTGTGTAAACTGGGCACTGAGAACACAGGACCTAAATCTGAGTCTGGTTCTGAGAGCAAATGCTTTCTCAAGGGTCCCAACATGGCATTTTCACTCAGAGAGGGAAAAACCCAGACTCACCAGATTCACCCTGGTTGAATGACTGCAGCCTACGGAGCAGGGTCATCAATTTCCAGTAAGAGGGATTAACTTTCACCACACACTCACTGTTTCAAAGAAGCACAACTTTCACTCCATCTCACATATCAGTTCTGTAAAGGAAGTGCTATTTTTATTACCATTTAACTGATAAGATAAAATGAAGGTTAAAGAGATTAACTTATCCAAAGTCACAAAACTAGTAATAGATGGACCTGGCATTGGTACTCTGGCAGGTCAGTTCCATGCAAACTAATCCCACTCACTGATGTGGAAAAATGAATTGTGTCAGATTTATAGATTAAAGCAATATAGGAATGGAGGGCAGTTCTAGAGACCAGGGCATCTTTCTGGCAGAGGTCTATTTGTATGAAGAACCACTGAACTTCTTGAAAAGAATGAAAGCTTCAGGAAAGACAGCAGAAGATCTCAACAGACTTAAAAGATCCATGAAGACCTTGCCTGGCATAGGAGATATAATGGTGATGTGCAGAACAGCCTGCCAGGTTCTGAGCAGAACTAGACCTCCATTTCCAACCTGACTCTTTCTTCCACCCAGACACCCTTGCTTGGTACAGTGGCATCTTCCAGGGCCATGGTAGGGTTGGGGTGGAGGGTGAGATTGGGTGTGAGGGGGTAGGAAATGGCCAGTTCTGCAGGCTGGGATGGGGAGGGAATGTGGACAACCACAAAGCTGCAGTGTATGTCACACCCATGGGCAGTTTCTCCTAACTGAGTCACCAAAGGCAGGGCCAGAACCACTGGCAACCTTAGGTAAGGACCTGAGATCCAGGTAAGATTCTCCAGATCCTGTGGACTCACCTCCCAGGGGCTGGGTAGTTTAACCACTGCTGGAGGAGCAGAACATAAAACTGGAAATTGCCCAAAATAAGCCAGCAGTGAAAGAGAAAAACCAACAGGTCATGAAGAGTGCTGGTTTGGTTCCATTTCCTCTGTCCTAGGCTGGCCCCTCCTGCCAACCCAGAGGGCCCACTCGGTGTGCAAATCTCTGGCCACATAGGAGGGGGTGCTTTCAGCCAGGGGCACAGGGCAAGCCACCCTGGGATGATCCACTTGTAAGCATCCTCAGGATCTGCACTCCATCAGTCCTTCCATCTCAGTTTCTACCTCTTTCCACAAACCATCAGTCCTCAACCTCAATTTTCCTTGGCCCTGTCAAGATGTGACACTAAGAGATGGAATCACCATTTGAGAGCTCCTCGAAAATAGAATCTAATTTTTTGTCTTCTCTCTTTTCTTTTTCTCTTCTTCCATTTTTTGTAACTCATTTATTATATAGATGTCTGCATACTTGTCTTTTTTTTTAATACTTTTTTTGATACCCCCTCAGACATGCTACATAAGGCACTCTAGGTTAAATTTCATGAGTTTTCTCCATTAATTTTAGAAGATGAAAGAAGGCAGATCTAACATGGCTGACCAGAGGAGGAGTCCTGTCAGAGATCTCAGAGACAATTCACTGACCGGGAAGGTATTTTGCAGCGGGTAAGGGGCCTGGACCCTGAAATAGAAAATTATTAGGAAAGACAGTATGCGTAGATCAAGCTAAACAGCTGAATAGTTGAAAAGGGGAAGCAACACTGCCACAGCTGATTTGCTCATCCTCAGCCCTACCCCAATCCCACTCCTCTGGGGAGCAGCCATTTTGAGAGTGTTGCAAGCAGCCTGAGGGTCTGAGCTAGCACCACAAAGGCCAGACTACTGTGACAGAACTTGCACACTGATCCCTCCACCCATCGGTCCATCGGTCCCCCCTCTAAATACTGGAGAAAGCTGCATTCCTGTAGAGTCTTCTCCACCTCTTACTGCAGGCAGGGGAGCCCACCCCCTATCCCACTCTGGCTAGCGAGAGGGAGATGAACAGGCAATTAGCACCCTATGCACGATTCCATTCTGAGTCAGCCCAGACCATGGGCCAACCCATCTAGTCACTGGTGGGCACACCCAGTCCACCCAGCACTTGCCCTGAGCTCCCACTTGCACACTGAGTCAGAGGCGCACGCAGGCAGAGTCCGCCCTGCAGGTCAGCTTTCTACAGGAGCTGCCGAGAGTGCACCCACCCGCAGAATCTGCATGTAGCCACCTGCAAGCCAACTGAAACCAAGGCGAGAAGGGAACTGTGTGGACAATTTGGTCTCACAGCATAGTAGTCATTTAAAAAATTGCATGTATATTCTCTTGTTAGAGTGCAGGAGCCAGGGCCCTGCCAGATGTTTGTTTTGTTATTGTTGTTACTTTGATTTTGTTGCTGTTTGTTTTTTCTCTCTCTCTTCTTATCTGTCTACTCTCTGTCTTTAGCTCCAGCATCTGTAGCAACACTATTTCTCATTGTTTCCTTGTTTCTTCTAGTTTTTAAATACTGCTTTTCAAGCTCATCTTTTCCCTACACTTTCTCTCAGACATTCCCATCTTATTTTATATTAAACTTCTGCCTTATTCTATTCTTTTTTGCTTTTCCACGTTTTACCTAGCTGCTTGTCTTCCTTACCTCTTCTCCACTTTGTAGAGGCACAAATTAATCAATAGGTTCTGACAACTTCACACCTTTCCTCAATCCATAATCATACCTCCTTCCACATACATCCCACCCACACTGCCACAAATACGTTCTTAAAACTCTTAACATTAACCCTTCATTCCAACCATAAAAGACCTCAACAGAATCTGACTCCAGACCGAAGTTTTTAACCTATTATTACCTCTGCTATGTACCTCTCCTCCTGCAGACCTACACACTTCTTAAACCAATTCCTACATCTGTTTCTTTTCTTTCTCCTTCAATGTCACAGACTGGTCACTAATAAGAACATCGCACAAACTGTAAAGGTGATTAATAAAGGGTGAAAATGTGAATGCAAGGTTTAACTCATTTAAATGATGTTTGATCAGATCTGTTGATGCTGTTATAACCAACAGTAACTCTCTCCCCCTAACAGAGTAACAGGGTAAAAACCATTTCAATTGAACAGCAGAAGGGATGGACAGTATCTCTGGACAAATAAAGTAATGAACATAGTGCTAGAAGGAAGAATCTAGCTAAAAATATCTTCATGTCAATTACAATCTCACCTCACTCTACTTGACCTTGAACCTCAGTGCACGTGCACACACACACACACACACACACGCAGAGAGGAACATGGGACAACAAGGTAACAAAAGGCCCCCAAGGCAAATCTAGGAGCCAATGATGGAGAGCAAAGCAAACACCACTTAGCAAGATTTATAAATTGATTAAATAAGAGGTAAAGAAACAATGAATTCAAAGAGGACATGACCCAAAAGTTCATGGAATTTTCATACAAAATGACTAAATTGGATATGGGAGAAACAAACAAACAAACAAACAAAAAATGGAAGAGCTGACTAAGGTTCAAAACACGAATAACAAATTTGCCAAAGATATACACTCTATCTAAAGGTACCATGCAGAAATACTAGATATAAAAAAATTGCAGAAATTCATAAATTATAAAAGTTACCAATGTAAGTCATTCAAGAGATGCAAATTAAAACAATGCTGAGATTCCTTCTCACTCCAGAAAGAACAGCTATTATTGAGAAATCAACCAACAACAAATACTGGCAGGGCTGTGGGGAAAAGGAACCCTTCTTCACTATTTGTTGGAGTGTGGACTGGTGCAACTGCTGTGGAAATCAGTGTGGAGATTCCTCAGGAAACTAAAACCAGGACTGCGGGGGAAGAACAAGAAGTGAACAAGAAGCAAGTCCTCCTTGTGAATCAGCACCATGTGTGGGCCGCTGTGGGGACAGCCGGATGCCAGCCTTTCCCTGTGAGTCAACATCATTTGCAGACTATGGGGGAAGAGAATGAGAAGTCACCAAGAAGCAAGCTCTTCCTGTGAATCAGCGCCATATGTGGGCCACTGAGGGAAGAGCCAGATGCCAGGCCCTTCTGACACGCAGGCTAGGAAACAAGAAAAGCCACCCCGGCCCCACCATAAGGTACCGGCTTCTCAGCAGCACGTGGAACTTTCTAAAAGATAAACCACATACTAGTCCACAAATTCTGCTTAAATAAATGTAAGAGAATACAAATTACCCTATGTTTTCTATCAAACCATTATACAATGAAACTAGAAATCAATCACAGAAGAAATCATTTATAAATACTTAGAAAATTAATAGCAGACTCCTGCCAAGGGTCATATAAGAAATAGAGGAAGAAAGTAGACAATTTCTGAAATCAAATTACAATAACAATACAATATACTAGAACCTATGTTACACAATGAAAGCAATCCTCAAAGGGAAAACGTATTGCAGTTAATGCTCACATTAGAAAAACAGGGCAAGCTGTTTTTCTAATGATGAGCCTTGAGATACTCGAAAAACAACAACAATCCAAGACTAAACTGAATTTAAAGAGGGAAATCATAAACATCAGCATAAAAATTAGTGAAACTGAGATAAAAAATATATAACACAAAATGAAGACCTGGTTTTTGAAAGAATAAACAAAATAGACAAATTATTAGTCAAACTTATCAAAAGAAAGACAGAAAAAATTCACATTAACAAAAGTAGAAATAAAAAGGGCAAAATTACAAAGGACAGCCAAAATCCAGAAGATAGTAACTACTATGAAAAACTGTATTCCAATAAATTGAAAAATCTTGAAGAAATAGAAAAATTGCTAGACTCATACAAATTACCAAAACTAAAGCAAGAAGACATAAATATTTTGAATAATCCCATACAAGCAATAAAATTGAGGCAGTAATAAAAAAAACCTGCCAACTAAAAGCCCAGGAGGCTGGGGATACAGCTCAGCAACACAAGTACCTGCCAGGTAAGTGCAAGGTTTTAATTTCAATATCCTGTACCAAAAAAAAAAAAAAAAGGTTGAATAAAAATCCAGGATCTGATGGATTTGCTGCTAATGTCTACAAAGCCTTTAAGGTTTTACTTTACATTACTGACATTCCTCAAACTCTTCAATGAAATGTAAAGGGAAAGGGTATTTCCAAACTTATTTCTGGAAACCACAATACCAAAGAAAGGCCCAACTAAACAAGAAAACTACAGCCAATCTCTTTAATGAACATGCATGCAAAAATCATCAAGATATTGGAGATAGAATGCAACACATCATCAAAAGAATCGTATACCATGACCAGGGATCATACACCATCTCTAGGATACAGGCTGGTTCAATGTACACAAATCAATAATGTAATACACTACATAAAGAGAAGTAAGGACAAAAACCACATTTTCATATCAAGAGATGGAGAAAATCCTTTCAACAACTCCAACAGCCATTCATGATTAAAACCACAAAGGAAATAGGTATAAAAGGGCCTTATGAGAGTCTGATAAAAGCCACTTTTGAAAAACCAATAGCTAACATCATATTAAGTAGAGGAAAATTGAAAGATGTACTTCTAAAATCAAGGACAAGACAAGGATACCCGCTGACACCATTTCCATCAACATATTACTAAAACGTTAGCCAGAGAAATCATGAAGAGATAGAAATAAAAAAGGTAAGTATAGGAAAGGAAGACGTCAAGTGTCATGATTTGCAGATAACATGATCCTCTACAGAGAAAACGCAAGAATTCCATTAAAAAATGCTTTAAATTAATAACCAATTTCAGTGATGTAGCAGGATATATAACAATGTACAAAATCAGTACCACTTGTGTGCACCAGTAATGAATTCACTGAGAAAGAAATTAGGAAAGCAAAGCCATTCACCACAGAATCAAGAAAAAGTAAATACTTAGGAATTAACCTAAAGAAATGGAGAAAAAACTGTACAGTAATACTTCAGTATTCTGAAAAAAAGAGATTGAAGAAAACGTCAGAAAATAGCAAAATGTTACCTATTCCTGGGTAGCCTGAACGAATATTGTCAAGATGGCCATATTCCTAAAACTGATATGTAAACTTAGCACAATGCTAATCAAATATCAAAAGCATTCCTCACAACTAAAGTAAAAAGTTCTAAAATTCATGTGGAATCAGAAGAGCCCCAGAATAGCAGAAAAGAAACTACTGGACAACAAGAGCAAAACAGGAGGCATCACAATACCTGACTGCAAGTTATACTATAAAGCTACAGTGCTAAAAAAGAAAAAAAATAGCATTGGTGTGAAAACAGACACGTGGATCAATGGAACAGAATAGAAGATGCAGTAACACCCCCATGCAGATCCACTTATTTGATTTTTGATGAAGTGACTGACAACAAGTATTGGAGGAAAAGTAGCCTCTTTACCAAATGATGCTGGGAAAACTAGCTATCGATATGCGGAAGACTGAAGCTGGACCCTTATCTCTCACCATGTAGTAAACCAAAACAAAAGCAGGTCAAACAAATAAACATTAGAGAAACAAGCTGATGGAAGATAAAAAGGGAAAATTATTGAAGTCACAGATGTAAGCAAGGACTTTCTGAACAGAGCTCCAATTGCACAAGAAAGATCAGCAAGAATCAACAAACAAGATTACATCAAATTAAAAAGCTTTCGTACAGCAAATGAAACAATCAAGAATACTTTTTTGCCAGCTACTCATCAGATAGAGGACTAATATCTGGAGTATACAAAGAACTCAAAATTTAGGCCACCCAAAATAAAAGACCCACTCAAAAATGGGCAAATGAGTAGACACTTCTCAGGAGTATGAGTGGCCAATAAACATATGAAAAAATGTTCAACATCTCTGGCCATTAGAGAAATGCAAATTAAAACAACACCTAATGCCTCCAACAGGTGAAATTTTACAGTACTTGTCTCTTTGTGACTGTCTGATTTCACTGAGCATAAAATCCCCAAAGTTCATCCAGGTTGCCATAGACCAAGACCCAGCATTTATCTGAATTTTATTTCTTAAAGATAAATTACATTCCAAAGTATGTATGTACCACATTTTTTTTAGTCTCTCATCAATTAATGAGCACATTTAAGTTGCTTCCCCAATTTGTTTATTGTGAACAAGGCTTCTATGAATGTAGGTATTCAAATAGCTCTTCAGGTCTCGGCTTTCTATTCTAACACACTCCCAGAAGTGGAATTGCTAGATGATATGGTAACTTTTGCTAGGACATTTTTTGCTCTTGTCAGGTAGAATATTATATGTTAACTAAGTATCCCTGGTTAATAGTGTTGTTCAAGTCTTCTATGTCCAATATCCTTCTGTATTCCTGATCGTCTGTCTACTTGTATCAGTTATAGAGGAAAGAGTCTCCAACAAAAATTAGAGGTATGTCTGTTTCTTCTTTTAGTCCAATCAGTATTAGCATCATGTATTTTTAAGCCCTGTTGTTAGGAGCATACACATTTAAGATTTTGTTATGTTTTTTGTGGACAGTTAAACCCTTTATAATTATGGTGAGGTCCTCTTTATGCTCAATAATCTTCCTTATTTTTAAATTTCACTTTTTCTGATATTGATACAGCTCCAGTCCCTCTTTTGTTTAGCATTTTCGTGGTATATGTTTTTCCATCCTTTTACTTTTAAACTGTATATGTCTTTATAAATTTTCAAAGTGTTTCTTATAGATACTAGGACTTGCATTCTTATAGATACTAGGACTTCCAATCTGAAAATCTCCATACTTTAAGTGGTACATGTGTTTATAGCATTTACATTTAAAGTATTGTTATGGTTGGATTAGTATCTTCCAACTTGCTATTTTCTTTTTGTTTCATCTGTTATTTGTGCTCTTTATCCTCATCAGCCTTCTCTTGAGTCAACCTTTTTTATTATTCCATTTTCTCTAGTTTATTGACTTTGCATACAGTTAAGTATTTTTATTGGTTACATCAGGGCTTGTAAATCCTCAACTAATGAGACTAACTTCAAATAATTTTGTGACTCTATAAGCATAATATAAGGGCCTTATAACAGTATATCTCCAATTCCTCTTTCCACGCTTTATGCTATTGTGATTATCACTAAAGCTGAGTGTTAAGACGTTCCAAAGAATTAGAGAAAACAACACTTGTTCCTCCCAGCTGGCCTAAAAAACCTCAGAATTCACAAGGCATTGGATACAACACTCAGAAGGATTAGACTTAGAATAAATGCTTGTGTGACTACACCTATCAAATTTTAAAGCATCAAAAGGATCCGAGTACCTTGATTGTACCTCAGAATAAGGCTCAAGAATATTCGTATTACATAAAACACCCAGTAACCCTGGAAAACTGGCTGAATGTTGGGCTGTGTAGGAAATACATAAAAGCAGCCTACTGCATCCTGTGATGATAGAAAAAAAATTTTTAAACTGCAGTGATGATGTATGTCAAAAGAACACAGGAGCTAAATGAAAATATCCAATGACAAAAATCAGAACCATTTGGGAATTAACAAGAGTCCAGGGTGTCTGCAGCAAGTGTATAGAAGGGCGTAGGTAGACAGCAGAGAGGAAAGAAGCCAGGGACCAGATTGCATGGGTTTGGGTGAGCTGTGTTACGAGCTTTGGTTATTACTCTAGGTATAAAGTGAAACCATCAGAAGGTTTTGAGCAAGAACTGATGTGACCATATTTGTGTCTCTGATCCTGGTTGCTGGTGGTTGGACATTTAATTTAGGTAAAAATAGAAACAGGAAAACTGAAAGTTGAACTGGAGCAATATTTCAAGGAAACAAGTTAATGGTGGAATTGAAAAAGTGCTATCATAACTAGTAGTTAGAAGTTACATGGAAGTAAATTTTCACCCAGAGTGAGTAGGATTTTTAACGTTTAGGACTGATCAACAATATTATGTTTGGGGAATAACAATTGCCTTATTGCCAAAGTTGAGACTACAATCAATTCTGGATTTTGTTGTTTTGGTTCAGATTTGGTTTTTTTGGTGCAGAGAATTAAACTCGGGACCTTGCGCTTCCCAGGTAGGTGCTTATGCCACTGAGCTATATCCCCAGCCCTTGTTTTGTTTTTGTTTTGGGGGAGGTTTTAGATTGTCTATTTTGGTCTGTAGTAGAATGCTTAATTTTAAGCTTGCTGTTTAAACTTTCAAATACAACACATGTAGCATAGAACAACAGTTAACACAACAACATCTGCCACAATTCTTTGAACTGCCTTGTCTATATTACATGAGATGCTACAATTCCTTATATTTATGAGACTCTTAAAGGCAGCAATGTCAATTTTCTACTTTGAAATGTTTCTGTTAGTGTTTTGAAACTACTTAAAATAACAATTTTTAGCATCCTATTGCTGCACGCATTAGTGACATGATTCAGCATATTATTAATAACTTTCAATTCCCAACTCTAAGTTAAACTGAGGTTCAATTCTAAACTCAATGTAAAACAAGAATTTTCCTAAATCAGCACACTTAGCTACTCTGCTCAAAAATACTTCCATTCTGAAATAATTTCTTGTAAGATAAAATAGTTTTATATTTTATTTCTAACAGAATGCGTGCCATACTTTTTTCTCAAAATATGTTCAGTATATTCTGTGCAAAATATTAAGTTCTGTATAGTTATGTACCTTATTTTGAAAAAAAAATTTACAAATATAATTCCTATGAACAACCTCGACAATAGTCAGTAGAGGAGTAAGAAACATGTCAGACAAAGCCTAATTTTTCACCTGAGAAACGAAGCATAGTCTTAAAACTCTAATAATTTTGAAAATTTTCATTCCTTGAAAAACCTCCTGCTGCACTTTGGTCCTTATTAAACACCTTGGAACATAAACCAATAAAACAAAATGTTTTCTGCTGTTTAAGGCAGGAAGAAAATGCATGATACCGTAAGGCTGATTTGAGGCTGATGAGATGAAAGGGTAAGAGCAGAGCAATGGGACGAGGCTCCGCTCTCCACACATTACTGATTTGAAGATTAAGATCTGAGAATTAGAACTGCACCAACCAAATAAATTATTTACAAGTAACTATTTTAAATTTTAAAGCATAAGGATATCAAATATGGTATGCGTTGCACCAAGGAAATGCTAGATTGTTTCAAATAAATTCCTTGTTTTAGAAACCAGATGCTCAGTTAAAAAAAAAAATCATTTATGTTTCATGGAATTCCTGAAATACTCTTGATTGTGTAACAATTTAAATCAAGACCCAATGTAAGATGCTATCATATTCATCCTATCTACCTAACATGCCAACATGATAAATTTTCATTGGACACTAGACAAATTACTAAAGGAGGAACAGTTAACCGCATCTAAAATAGCCCTTATATAATGAAAGGGGGATGCACCAGATTAAATTTAGAGAATACGATTTGCAATCTGAATCTGTCTTTTCTGAAAATTTGGGTATAATTTTATAACTAGCAGTCAGAGGAATATTTTATGGGTTCTCAACCTTAATCTCCAATTGTTCATTTAAATGTATCATGAATAGCATATGCCAAAGTGTACCATGGGAGAAAATTTTTTTCCTTGAATAAATATAATGTACTTCAGTTCTATCAACTGGTGCTTCACTTTTGAACAGAGTACAGACCTCACTCAAAAGGTATTCTGCGTCGTGCCCCAGTACAGTATAACATACTCCATATCAAGACATGCAGTAAATGTGACAATTTTAAAAAGTGCACATTTTGAGCATGCACACTTGGAACTGTGCAAACAGCCTAGCATTTCAAATAAATACAATTATTACTAATAATTTTCATCAAATTATCTTACAGTATGGTAACCATTTACAACTATTGCTCTCCTCAGTGCTTCATCATGCGATAGCACCTGTTAACGTTTCATATAATATCATATGTATTAATGCTGAAGTTTAGTCATTTCAGGTCCTGGCATCGCTGTGAAATATTTCAAGAGAAAACTTGACTGAATCTTGATTTACCGGAGAAAATGGTGTCCGTGGTTAGCTGAGCCCAATGCAATGTTCCAAATGTAAAGAATTTCCCCTCAGTTAAGGCAAGTTCAGGACATTCATAAAGAAATATTGCTTAGCAATGGCTTCCCTTTCCACCATTTCTTTTGTAAGAGGGATTATCAGAATATCAAGTATCTAGATATCAGCTTTATCACCCTCTCAACAACTAAAAATATCAATGCTTAAAAATAAAATACAAATATTAAACAAATGTAAAAAGACAGTGAACAAGTAAAACAAATATAAAAACTGCACAAGTCAGTTTGATGTAAACATTTTAATTTCCCAGCAGAGACTCCCGAAGACAGGATCCATCTTTTCTCTGAATTGTTATGATTTAATCCTCCTCAGCTTCAAATTAAAACCAAGAAAGTCACTGATAACAGCAGAAACAGTTGACATAGTTTAGGAGGCAGTTTTAAAACATCACTCACTAATCAATTCATTCTTTTGATTAGGGTTTCTTCTCTATTTTAAAGTAGAGGTTTGTCTGTTCAATAAGTAATAGTGAGGTATACTTTTCATTTATTTATAATATAGGGTAACAAATCTGAAGGGAAAAAGTGTTAAGAAATGCACCAGTTCCCAACAGCAGTGATAATCAAGGAAGGTCTCGTGCACATGAAGCAGTTGAGTACAACACATAAATGCAATTGAGACATTCAACAAAAAAGAGACTGAAACTATGACATCAACTAATCTGTGTGGACCTCAACCCTTAAGATAGGAATGGAGAGATAGCCACACTTTTATATTCTGTACTGTCTTCTACTGAAAATGAGGAACCTCCGATTTTCAAGCCCTTCTTGCAAATGTTAAATGCCCAACAGGTTTTGTAAAAAGCAATCAAATTTATATGAGAGGCACATGAACCACAAAACTTATTATAACCATAGAAAGAACCACAGCGTCTTCATTAGAACTAAATACAATAATATACCTTCTGAAGCAGAAAGTTCTGTGAGTTGTTCCAACTCTGCAGCTTGAGAGAGAGAGAAAAAAATGCTGTTACACCTAGGATTAGAGGATTTTCCACATCTGTCTCACTGGTACCAGATGAATAGCATTCTGCATAATGTAATAGGTCTTCCCGTGACATATCTTTTGTTTCAGATTCTGGTCTTATGTGCTCAGAACCCTGGTCTGGAACTTGAACAGTAAGAGCTGCAACTAGTACCCAATTCAGGGGCATCCTCATTAGAATACTTCTTGTAATGGTGTGACTGTCTATTCTGAAAAAGTGCTTTCAGAAGTACTGTCCACATGGCATCTAAGTGAATATCCTATTTCAGAACCTTCTTCACTAGGCACTTCATCAGAGACATTTGCTATTGTCCTTTGGGAATCTTTTCTGGGAACACTCCTCATTGTCGTTGGGACCCAGGCTGTTTTCTAGAGCCAAGGTCTTTTTTGCCATGTGACTTGCCTCCCATGGACCCACTGGAGGTTTCAGTGCTCACAATTAAGCACAAGACCCTCTCTGTGTTCCAGCTAGTGTGGGGTGCCAGAGACCAAGGCCCAAAGGAAGTTCATCGCATAGTGGCTGACATCAGAGAGACCTGGCACCTAACTTGACTGGATTTCTTAGTAGCTGTGTGACATTGAGGAAGCCTCTTTAGCTCGCAGGGCCACTGTCTTCTTCTGCAAGAAATATCAGTTGGGCCTTTAGGATTAAAATATTACTCAGATAAAGTTCTTATAACCTTGCCAGAAATAGAATAAGCTGTCCAAACTTGTGCAATATGAGTTTATACATATTACACGCACAATATGCAAAACACCTGAGATGAGTGCTGTGATTTACAGAGATCAGATGTGAACAGGGTTATGTCCTCAAGGCATTCAGTGAGTCAAGCGAGCCACAAGTCCTCTTTAACTCAGCACATGGCCTCACTGTTGCCTCCTGGTTTGCTCTGCTCTCGATTCTCAAGGAACTCAGGTAAGCCACACCTGTGGTGCTTGCTGCCACCTCTGGTCAGCCCAGCTTCCTTGCCAAAGTGGACACACCCAGAGAGAGCCAGGATATAGGGCTCCTTCTTTGCTCTTTTAAACCCAGGGAGTCTGAGGCCAGCTTCCCAGAGCACTTAGATGCTGGTAAAGCTGAATCTCTGAACCCAGGAAGAAGAACACTTCAGGAGACAGGTAACTACTGCTCTTCAGGGGCCATGTGTGGGAGACCTATTTTCAGCACTGTGTGTCTGGGCTTGAAGTAGATCTGGGTTCTTGGTCCAGGCTATAGGGTACTGGAAGAGCTGCAGATATTTCTTTTTTCTTTTTTATTTTGTTTGTACATGTTTATAGTTCATGTAGTCTACAGTTGTCTTGGGGAATGGTTACTTGTACATATTACATTATTTTTTAAAAATTCCTTTCCCCAGCCGGGCGTGGTGGTGCACACCTTTAATCCCAGCACTTGGGAGGCTGAGGTAGGCGGAGCGTTGTAAGTTTGAGGCCGGCTTGGGCTACAACATGGCGCAAGGCCGACCTGAGCTACATAGTGCGACCCTGCCTCAAAAAACCAGGGCCGGGAGTTTGGCTCAGTGGCTTAAGCGCCTGCCCTGGCAGGCGCAAGGCTGTGAGTTCAATCCCCGGTGCCGCAAAAAAAAAAAAAATTCCTTTCCCCTTCCCTCCCCTATCTCTTCTCCAGTTCCCCATCCAGTTTTCATTCTTGTTGATATTATTTGTCTTAGTTCTTGTTATCAATATAGGAAAAAATGTAACTCCCAATCTGCTAGAGGTCAGATATGCCCAGCTCATGTCCTCTGAAATTGAAGAATGAATTCAAAAGACAAATGAGGCTAAGAGTAGGAAAAGTTTATGAGAGACAGCTCCTGAGAGATCAGCAGGACCTGGAAGTGGGTTGCTACCAAGGCTGTTTGTCAGGAGTAATTTATACAGCAAAGTCACAATGTGGGTACAACATGAGTCAAACTACAATCTGCTTATAGGATTACAAGTATGACCAGTTAGTTAATATTGGTCCAATAGGAAAGAGAGTTATGTAGCAAGGGTCATGGAAAGAATAAGAGCATTTTGAAAAAGGATAGGTCCAGACGCTCTGGTCAGCCACCTGGGCAACTGATGCATATCTAGACTTCCTGGGGACCAGGTGGAGCTAATTACAGTATAATTCTAAGTTATTGCTTATCCCTTTGGGAGGCATGTTTGCCTGGTCATTGTATCTTTATCTTGAAGCCTGGTATTCTTCAGGTGCGTCTCCAGCCAAAATTCTGATGTCTTAATTTTTTTGCTTACTTCTTTAAGAGTCCAATACATCTATAACTGCATATTAATTTCTGTCTAATTTAGCCTCCTATAATATTGTAACATATAATGTTTACATTAATTGGGATTATTAGGCTCCTTACATGGCATGTCTTTCTTCATTCGTCTTATTTCCCTTTCCCCTCTTCTTCACCCCTCACCCTTATTCCCTTGAACAACATTCCTATTGCAAGAGATTCATCCCTTTGTTCCTTTCTACACATCCTGTATCATTTTCTTTGGTTGTACTTTGCCTGACTCAAATGAGAGACACTATAGGATATTTTTGATTGTGTGTCTGGTTTATTTCACTCAACATATTGTCAAGATTCATTCATTTTCTAACAAAGGTCTTCAATTTGTCATTCTTTATGGCAGAGTAGTATTCCATTATATATAGATACCAAATTTTATTATTTTATTATTATTATTTAGTTTATTTTTAAAGTTTATTTTAGAGAGAATGAAATAAAACAGAATAAAGTCAATCAAAACAAAACAGTGAAAGTGATGCAGGACTTCAAAATAGAATAGTAGGAAGTCAACAATAGTTCCCATAATAGCTCTTGTTATCTTTGAAATTGCTTCCCATATCATCAGACATAGTAAAACCAAACAAAACAGAACAGAATACAACCAATCAAAACAGAGCATTGAAGAAAACAAAACAATGAAGCAAAACAAAACAGTGAGAACAATATTAAATTTCAAAAACAAGACAGAAGGAAATCCCCCATAGTTGCTGTATTACAAATTGTTATCCTCTAAATAGATGCTCAGACTACTGGCTTTAGGCCTGCAAAGTCAATCAAAAATGCCAGCATTAAGTTGTTTTTGTACCTCAGTTGCTATCAACTCAGCTGTGTTCCTCCAAATCAGCTGGTTGCTGGGGGTTGAGAGAAGGACTTTTCTTAACTCCCAGCCCACACACCAGCTGGCTCATGAGAAGGGCGGACTGGCTTCTTGTTTCTCTTCCCAGCCCCACATGGCCTCTGACAGCTTGGCTTCTTCCTGGCCACACATGGCTGCTGCTGGCTCATGGGAAGTGTGGACAGGCTTCTTGTTTCTCTTCCTGGCTATTCATGGCCACTTCTGGCTCATAGGAAGGGTGGGCCAGCTTCTTTCTGGCCCTGCATGGCTGCCATTGGAGCAAGGTCAGCCATGGATGCCTGGCCTCTAGTTGTTGCCAGGTTGTGAATCCTCTATGACACACTTTAATGAGAAGAATTATAAACAAGAGAAAGAGAATATCAATTCCAATATAAAACCAAAAGTGAGCCTTGAGATACATGAGTAGATTTAGTTGTTCTATTGTATCAACAAATTTATTTCAATCCTTCATTTGGGTATCAAAAGTGGTTGTCTGTTGTGACATTGACAGCACTTTTCTCTGAAGAACGTCTATATCCATGGAAATATTCTGATGGATTGCTCCTTGTGTATGTCTTTAGATCATAACCCAAGGATATAGGCTTCTATTATATGATAATGGGGTAATACAAAAGTGAGTTATGTTATAGTGACACTTTAAACCCTGTTGTAAATGCAAACTTTCAATTTGATCTCCCTTCCAAAGGACAGAGGTCTCCAAAATGCTCACTTGGGTTTGCAATTTTATATCAATTTCTTGCTGAATTTTCCAACTCACATTAGCATTCCTTGTCCAGTTGTCTACAAAGTGAGCAATTTGTACTGAACGAGCTAATGCTGTAGAGCCAGCAGCTTCACTAGCTATCAAAAGAACTAAGGAGGTTATTCCTGCTATAATTAATCCAATTGTCCTCTTGGCCTGATTACTAAATCTTTTAATTAATGTCACTACCAAGAGGGAAGTAGGTGAATGATACCCAGACTCTGTTAGATTGACAGGAAGCAAAACTACAGGCATCCTGCCCATGAGTACTACTGTGGAGTCCTTAGAAAGATGTTCAGAAATTATACAATGCGTTAGATAACAATTAGTACATGAGAACACATTTTGTTGCCATTCTATCTTCCCTATCAACAGCACATGAGGATCATAAACACATTCATTTACTTTTATATAACTATGACTTTGTAATACTACTTTGACTTTTCCTCTATTTACTGGCCACGGATGTCCAGTCTGCAACCATCCAGCATGAAAAGATAGGACTAATTTCCATAAAGTATGTTGTATGGGTCCAGTTTTGTCATCAATAACGAGTCTGGGGATAGGAGAACTGAGTCCTCTACCTGACCATGTAACATTGGAAACAGCCTCTGAGGTCATAATACTGTCGGGAGAGTCTGAAAAGAAAATTCTGTGCCAATCTTGATTCTTTCCCAGAAAGAATCCTCTTGGGGACCAATCTATAAAAGTATAATTAAATTTGTGGATAGTCTGTTCATGGTATGGACCCCTACAAATCTGCCCGGGGCCTGTATCACCTTCCTCAAAATGAGGAGTAGACAGGAATGTTGGGTTTAAAATCTCTTACAAGTTAATCATCTGAGGGAATAGAGTTTAGGGTTAATAAAGCAATTCATCTTTTAGATAGTTGTATTTTCCAAATCTGATCCACAGCTGACATGCAAGGGTTAGAATCTTGCTGAAGATGGACTACACATAAAGGCAGATATAGAAAATTAGATGTAATGTTAAGCTTAGCCTGTTCTTGTAAATGCAATAAAATCTGAGGGCCAGGCAGAATAGTATAGGAGAAGTTACTGCTTTCAATAGAATGGAAAATCTCTGGGGGCCTGAGCAAGGGTGGATTAGATATATAGGCCCAATACTCCTTTCCCTGAAGCGTAGGAATACATACTGCAGCAGCTAGTAGAACAAGTATTGCAAGGAAAAGATTTTCAGGTGATTGAACCAAACCTTGGTTGTTAATAAGCCTCATAAACGGTCTGCCTCAAGCCTTCTCAGGATAATGGATGATGTGTTATCAGGTTCACTGTTTGAGGTCTTGATGGAGGATTTGATGGATCATGCAGGTGGGTTTGATTTTGGCCAGCTCTGATGGTTGTACTGTCTCCCAATTATCTGTGGAAATGCAAGCATGTCCTCAGCCCCAATTTAAAGGTGATGTCAGGCCATTCCAAATACCTGTTTGGAGGTCATGCCAAGCTGAATTTAGAGAAGTTGAAATATATATAGCAAAGTTTTGACCCTGTGGTCCCCCTTTCTTTTGTTTAACTTGTTGACTTTTTTTGTTTAAGATCAGTGTGTTTGATTATCGATTGATCTTGGGGATTATAGAGTATCCCTGTAACATGCTTCATATTCCAGTTATCAGGAAAATTCTAAAAATGTTTGCTAATATAAGCAGGACCAATATCATTGTTTGTAACTTCCCTAAGTTGGCAAGAGTTGATGCACAATACTGTATGACATGTCAATTTTGTTTACCTGAATGACAGGTAGCATGGAAGGTATCTATAGAGGCATGGATGTATTTAAGTTTGGTAAAGAAGGCTATATGGTTAGTATTTATTTGGCATAGTTGATTGGTTCTAATACCCTTGGGATTGCCACTCTGTTGAGGAACAGACCTAGGCAGGATATGACATCACAAGTGATCCAGCTTGTGTTATGGTAATTTTAAATTCCTTTAGTAGAGATTTAGAAATATGATGAAAAAATTTATGGAATTGTCTCAATTTATTAAAAGTGGAAACCAGATTTACAAGAGCGTCTGCATGATAATCACCTAATGACAATGAACCTGGAAGACTGGAATAAGTTCCAATATGATCAATAAAGAAAGGAGCCTAATAAAGCTCATAGTAGTTTTTAAAATAGTTGTAATAGTGTAGACTTGAGATGACCCAACTGCAGTTCTTCTTTTACCAATGTTAATGGAATCTTTAACCTTTCTTGCGTAGACGTACCAATAGCCTTCATTACAAGTTGATTTTCAGATATGTTTGGTTTAAATAAGGGTGCAATTAGTGGTGTTACAATACCTGTCTGTCTATCATGGCTGACATAGGGGAATAGCAGAGTATTCTGTGAAACAGACTGAGGGGAGCCTAAGCCCATCAAATCTGTGAAGTTTTGCCTAGTCAGTCAAGCAGGCGACCATGATTGGCTGTTTATCATAGTGACATCAGTTCCCATCTCCACCAATCCAGTGAGAGTTTTCCATTTAACTTAATAGTGCAAGTAGGTCTATGAGCTGAAATACCCTGGGTTCCTTACTTAAAGGCTCATTTCTACCAGGCTCACATGCAGGGTTAAAGGCAGGAGTGGAAATTTCAGTGGGAATTAAAATAGGCTTTTCTCCTCCCAACAAATGAATGCAAGAAACCACTGGCAAGTCTAATTCTGCACTCTGATTGGTCCAGTGAACCAGGGAAACAAGGGAGGCAGAGGAACTGCTGTTTGTCTGATTTGGACTGGTTCTAACCGGTTTAACTGGATCCCACTCACTAACTTGTCTTTTATTTTTATTGCAGTCCTTCATTTGGACACATGGTTTGTTTCTCTGCAAGAGTGTGCCATTTTTATGAAATTTAGATTTACAATGTTTCTTCCAATGTAAGCCTTTCATGAAATGCAGACATAAATAAGGCACAGCGTGAGCAGCCAAAGGGACTGGGACCAGTAGAGGCACTGTGCAGTGTTGACTAGTGTGTCCTCGGTTGCCACAAGTAAAACATTTAATCAGATGGAATTTATTGTCAGGGTTTTGGGCTATCACCTGTGCCATGAGTGCTGAAGCATGTGTGGTTGATCTAACATTTTGGCATATATTAATGTAAACAGATAAATCTTTGGTATGAACTACTGAGGCATTGGTGTTGTCATATGCTGATTGGCAAGTGAGTGTTTTAGCCACGGTTTTGTGAGAAACCTCCATAGTTACAGCCTCTTGCAATAATGCTACAACTGAGTGTAAGTTTCTGTGGGAACCTGGAGTATCTGAGTGAAATACTTATTAGCTATGCCTTCCTCTGGGATAGAAATCCACGCAGGGGCATAGAAGCTTTTTACACTGTCTGAAAAGGAAGGGTGGGTGGGACTGGGCTTGAATCTTTAAATTAGCGTAACTGCCCATGCCAGGTAACATTTCCTGAGTAATAGTTTTTAAGTTTTTATCCCTGCTATCTTGATTGCTTTGGCTTGTTCTAAAATGAATGATTTTAAATGTGGTTTAAAATATAGGAATTTCCCTGATGATAGACCCGTGCTGGTGAGATGGCACCATTTGAAAACCTTGGATTAAATTATCTAAGCAGCCCAGTGTACAGGGAACCTGGACTCCATTGTCTAGAATGCTCTGCTTTAATTCTTCCAAGATCAAAAAGTGAGAAGTTGTGTAAGAGTTTTCTAGATCTGTCTCTTTAGTGACTGGAAAACATTTCATGTGTGTACATATTCTCATATTACTGTACTTTGCCTTTTGTGACAGTAGGGAAGGAGGGGAGTTATTACCAAGCTGACTCTGTGGTATGGGGGAGGGAGGGGCTATGGGAAACACAGTGGCCTTGGAAGTGTTATCTTTTGAGTTGGGTGCGGAATACTAAGCTGAATATATGCATAAACTGAAAAAGTTCTGCATTTCTTTATGAATATTTTGCTGAAGTGAACTAATTTGATTATCTTCACTTTTTAAACAAGCCTCATTTGTCTCCAGCAGCCCATTGGGAGGAACATTACCATGGTGATCTGATTTTTTTGTTATGATTACCTAAGGGCTCTTTTCTATTTCAGTTGCCTTACTCATCGTCATTTTGTCAGCACAGTTTCAGTCTTTATTGACAGTAAACTGTCACTGGCCTGCTTTTTTATCTTTTTAATTATGTTACAAAGACAATAGAGCAGCCTTCACTAGGTACCATGTAGTTATAGTTTTTAAGTGAATTTTTTTATTTTGGATTTTTGTTTCATGAAGACTTTTTCCTATGTTATCCCAAACTCTGATATCAAGTGTACAAGCTTTGGGAAAGGAAGAGTAGAATGTAGCTATTTGATGGAGTAATCTAAAAACTTGCTTCGATGGCACATTAATGTTTACATCTTTTAACAGCTTCATAAGCAATAGAGCAAAATCTTTCTCTTCTGCAAAGAATGCAATTGCCCGATTGTTACCCTTGATGAACAGACTTCTACTTAGTACTTGCATGTGAGGAATATAATTAGGAAAATGCCCCACTTACCTTAAAACTTGTCACACAAGGTTCAGTGGGTCGCCAATACCTGGATAAGTGATTAGCATGCCATGAATGTCATGAGTTCCAATCACATTTAGCATCAAACATAGAGATCCCTTTTCTGTCCTTATCGTGGTCCAGGAAGGTTTATATTTGCAATCCCATGCAGAAGTTACTGGACTTCTAGCGAGTTAATTCCAATCTACCACTTCCAGTGCACCCCAAGGTGAGAATAAAGGGAGCCAAAGTGTCCTAAGTCCAGCCAAGATGGTGGTTCACTGAAACAAATACCATAATGCAGGGCCCAACCTGGGTTTTATTAATGCTCCATGAGAGGAGTGGCTCAGGTATGTGTGACAGTGACAGTAGTAAGAAACTCGTGACTGTGGTGACTGCCTGAGAACGGCAGGAAATATGTGAGTGGCATGGTTCTGTGAACTGGGCTAAATAGGAGGTCTGAAATCACCTGTGATATGTAGAGGGCAAGAAATGTGGAAAGAGTAATCTGCACAACACAGCCAAAGTAATATCTAATAATTTTGGGGTTGGTGCTTCAGTTCTGAGGTACAATCCTTTCTTCCCTGGGAAGTCATAGCCTCTTTCTCAAGGCACATGGAGCGTGGCTCTCTATCCCACCTGGCTCAACCACATACTTGGGGTCTCACTGGGCACGGTAACACTGACCTGTTGCCTTGCTTCAAATATTACACATCAGCTCCTCAGCCAGCCTAATTTGCATTGCTTAAAGCCAATTGAAAGGACAAAGAAATAACCTAGCCAGCTCTGTGCCTATCAATACACAGAGATAGGGCCAAGTTTATCCACAATGCAGATGATTGCTCTTCTTTCAAGGAGAGTCAAGGAGAGTTGTCTGGGTGGCTCCCCACAGTATCATGCTTTTCATTCATTTGGGAAGATACAAAGAAGGGAATAACTGAGTGGAATGAGACCTCTAGTCCTATTTCTTTGAGGAATCGCTACACTGAGTCCACAGTGGTTGCACTAGTCTACATTCCCATCAACAGTGGAGAAATGTTCTTTTTTCCCCAAAGCCCCACAAGCATTTGTTATTGGTTGATTTCTTGGTAATAACCACTCTTTCTAGAGTGAGATGGAATCTCAGTGTTGTTTTAATTTGTATCTCTCAAATGATCAGTGGCATTAAACATTTTTCCAGGTATTTATTTTCCATTTGTACTACTTCTTTTGAGAACAGTCTATTCATTTCAGTTGCCCATTTTTGGATTGGGTCTTTAAATTTGGGGTTCTGATTTTTTTAAAATTCTTTATATTAGTCTTTTTTCTGAACAACTGGCTAAGATTTTTTTTCCCACTCTGTGAGTCATCTTTTTATTCTGTTGGTGATTTCCTTTGCTATGTAAAATCTTTTTAATAACATGAGATCCCAGTTGTTGATTCATTGTAGTATTTCCTATGCTGTTGAAGTTTTATTCAGGAAGTCTTTGCCTACACCTGAGTCTTTAAAAGTTCTACTCCCCAGCATATTTAGTGTTTCTGTTTTAATATTTAGATACTTGATCCGTTTTTATTTTAATTTGATGATATACATGACTCTAGCTTTAGTTTTTGACACATGGAAAAACAAATTTTCCAGTGCCATTTAACCAAGAGTCTTTCTTTCTTCCAGTGAACATGTTTGGCCCTTTTGTTGAAGATAAGACAGCTAAGTCTGTTTGAAATTGTTACTGCATATTCTAATCTGTTCCACTGATCCTTAGTTTTGTTTTTTTTTTACCAGTACTATACTGATTTTTTATCATAGTAGCTCTATAGTATAAGTTATGGATTTTCATGTCCTCTGCTTTGCCTTTGCTGCCCAGAATTGTTTGTTTGCTTGTTTGTTTGTGGTTTTGGGGGGGGGTTGGTTTTTATTTTTGTTTATTTGTTTGTTTTGTGGTTTTTTGTTTTTGCTTATTGTTGTTGTGGTTGTTTTGCTATTCTAGGTCTCTTCTGGTTCAAAATGAATTTTAGAAATGTTCTCCCTAGTTCTGTAAATTATGCTAATGGTATTTTGATTGGGATTGCATTTTCTCTATAACAATTTTAGGAATGTGGCCAATTTTTTTTAATTTTTTAAATTTTTTTTATTTAAGAGAAAATAGATACAGAAGATAGAAACAAAAATCAAAAAAGACAAACAACAACAACAGATCTGATATGATAACATTGTAGGTTTACACACTGAGGTGGTTGAAGTTTGACAGTAGTTACAATATTGCATATCGTTACCTTCCTAGGGGTTGGGCATATTGACAGATATATACATGTAAGATTTATCAATTCAGGTATATTAACTTTTCTTTTTCAATAGCTATTGTATTTAGCAATACGGTTTTTTTAACTGTCTTATTTATGCATA
>RJWM01001042.1:126813-173114 GCA_004363535.1 Dasyprocta punctata | reverse complement strand
AGGGCCGGGAGTTTGGCTCAGTGCCTTAAGCGCCTGCTCTGGCAGGCGCGAGGTTGTGAGTTCAATCCCCGGTGCCGCAAAAAAAAAAGAAATAAATAAATTAAAAAAGATATGTTAAAGGTGACATTTCAAGTCAGCAGAAAAAAGGGAGTTATAGTTTTTTAAAACTTCCCAAATAAATGAAATTAATAACTGAGGAAAATATGTTAAATCACTATTTACACTGTAACAGACAGCAAGTAAATTAAAGAGTTACATGTTAAAAATTACAAAAACACACTACTTTAGGAGAAATATTTGTGTGTGTTTTATCTGATATTCCAGCAAAGAAGTCCTATTTAAGCATTCTAACAGAGGAAAAAATAAGAAAGCGACAGGCTTAATTACATAAAAATAAAAATGTGCAATAGCCAAGAACACAAATAAAAGACAAATGACAAAATAGGAAACAGAAGTACATACATGATAGTTTTTTAAAAATCACATCTTTAATTCATTAAAAATCTTTTCTTAATATAAACATGAATATACAATACAAACCTATGTTTTATAAGCAAATATATGTGACAAACACTCATAAATACCAAATAAACACAAATGATCAACATGTAAGGGAAAATCTCAACCAAATAAAAAATAGAACAAGATAGCATGCTTGCTTGTCAGACTGGCAAATATAAACTATATATACAAATATACAAAAATGAGAAGATCTAGTAATGAAAAGGCTTTCTATACATGAGTAGTTTGTGGAATTAAAAATAGATGCAATCTTTCTAAAGGTTAACTTATATAAAATCAAACCTAACAAAGAGTCAAGGAGAGGGATTCCTTTAAACCAAGACCTCTATCCTAAGTATTAAAGGAATTAATTAGGAAATTTTTAAATACTTTTTCTACAAGTATATTTTCTGTGGATGTTTGTTTTGTTTTGTTTTTGAGACAAAGTCTCACTACATGAGGTCGGCCTTAAACTCACAGTGATCCTCCTGCCTCCCAAGTGCTGAGGTTACAGGGGTGCACCACCACACCCAATTCTCTATGAACTTTATATTGTAAAAAATTAGAAAAAATCAAAATGTACAATAATTGGAGACTGACTAGATATTACATTCCATGATACAGGTCATTAAAGAAATCATACTTTATAGAAATTTTATGATTTTGGAAAAGAAATTTTAAAAATAACCTATAAAGGAATCGTATGGGAAGAGAGATTGTATCCACACTAAGTTATTAATAATGTTTATTTATAATTGGGTGATAACATAGCTGCTTCTGTATTTTTCTACATTATACAAAGTAAGTCGTATGACTTTTTAATTGTAAATAAGCAGAATCTGAAATACAGCATTTAACAGATATTTTCAAGCTAAAATGTAAAACTAACAACTAGCTGCTCTCCGCTTTTATTATTATTTTGAGATGCCTGTAAAGGAAACCTTTAAAAAGTTTTCTAAGTCAAGACAGCATAAACTATGCCATGGTAACAACCAAATTTCAGTGCCTTTAAAATTAAAAATGTTTACTTCATATTCAAGTAAAGCAATTCTCTAAGACAGTTACATTTTGGTGATTTGGGCTGATCCAAAACTGTAGCCGTACCATATGGACAAAAGCCTCTATCATTTGTTACAGCTTGAGAAAGAATGAATGAAACAGAGAAGTGAAGGAAGAAAGTCTCCAACTAACTTCGAAGAAGCTAGAAAATTAGGTTTTCTGTTTGTTCAGAAAGAAGTAGTATTATGAAAAAGATTTAGAAAAATTTAGTACTGTTTTGCCACAGTGCTTATGGGATGATTATAATCCAAGAATTCAATGCTTTTAAGAAAACAGAATTTATGATACACAGTATTGTCTTTGCTCCACTTACACTGTAATCTGGTAGCATTTAAGAACCTGCGGTTTCCAAAGTCCCTCCTTGAATCCACAACATCTTTATACCATGTTTCCTTGTCTCAGCAATCTCTTTATTGTCCTTTAAAATTCAAATCTTCATCTCTTTTGTTGTCTTTTTCCTCACTCTTCTATTATCTCTCCCCATCTATATCTCTCCAAAACACATACTGAATAGGATGTCTTCTGAGCCCTTACAGGACTGTATATAACCTTCTTCTGTCCATCCCATCATACTGTACCATAGATACGAGTGCCTTTATTTGCCTTCTAATAACACCGGAAGTTCCTGAACAACAAAAATTCTATCTCACCCATCTTTCTCTAAATCTGACCTTGGTACAGTCCTAGGGTTCATTAAATGTTGGTTGAGCAAATGAATGAATACAACCAAAAGAAAATAAGGTCCCCACCAACAAGAAGTTCTTTCAAATCCCTAGTACCCTACTATACTGGGTTGAGTGCTATGCCCACAAATCTCATGTCTACCTAGAACCAAAAATGTACCCGTATTTGGAAAATAGGGTCTTTGCAGATATAACTAAGGAAATTACTGAACTGAGATAATACTAAAGTAGGTGGGCCCTAAATCCAGTTAAAAATGTCCTTATCAAAGACACACAATGACAGACACAGAGAAGGCAGCCGTGCAAAAATGAACACAAAGATTGAAGTGACAGTGCCACAAACCTAGGAACACCAGAAACCACTCAGAGCTAAAGAGGCAATGAAGGATTGTCACCTAGACCTTTCAGAGAAATTGTGGCCCTAATGACACACTGACTTTGGATTTCTGGCCCCCAGTCAAAGAATAAATTTCAACTGTTTAAGACCTAGAAATTTAATCACTTACTTAAGGAAATATAGCAAATATTATAAGTAGAAAAGTCAAAACTACAAATCAGGTATTCTTACCTAATTATTGCTTCAATACAGAGACAGTCGCTACAACCTCTATGGAAAACCTGATACATGTCAGCTTCCCTTCACAGTGTTGAGATTAGGTGGAGGTCTATTAATCTCTGCTCAATAATAAATATTTAATAAACACCTAACATGTGAATTATGACCACATAATACACAGTATTATAGGAAAAAAGCATGAAAACAAATACATAGGTTTAATATAGTTCTATAACAGAAGTGTAGAGAGAACAATGAAAAAGTCCCTAATTCACCTAAAGAAGGTTAGAATTAGACTTCCTGTAGGAATTTATACTTTGGAGTCTTGAATAATGAACCAAAAACAGATAACATGCAAAGAATAAAAACAGGATAGTATATTAGTTAGCTTTCTATTATATAATAAAACACCTAAGATAATCAAAATTAGAGGAAAGGTTTGCCTAGATCACCGTTTTGGAGGTTTCAGTCCATTGTCTGTAGGTCCACTGCTTTTGGACCTGTGGCAAGGCAGTATACAAGCAGGACATCATGGGAGGTACTGCCTACACGCTGGTGGGAGGAGGATGGTCACCTAATGCAAAGAAACGAAAAGGTGTTGGAATTCCAATGTCTCACTGTGCTAACTTCCTCCCATTAGGCCCCAACTCTTCAGCTTCTACCACTTCTCAACAGCAGCAGCTTGGAGACCAAATATTTAACACTGAGCCTTTGGAGGCCACTTAGCCAAACCATAGCAGCTGCAGTTAAGTTTTTCAGTATGACTGGAGAGTAACTTGTCAAGCCGCATTGGAGATGTAAAGAAGCACATAAAGTTGAGGAAAGAGAAGAAGACAGAAACTAGACCAAATAAAAACGCTTTGCTATTTTTACACTATCAATGAAAAGAAGTAGTATGACTATATTGGTGGAGGCTTAAATTAAATAATGGAAATAAGTTGAAAACAGGAAAGGCAGACTGAGCAGGCTCTTCTAGTAACCCAAATTGAGACTTGGGCAATGATACTCTTAATAAAGAGTAAGACCAATATTAAGATAAATTTCCTTAAGTACTGTCTTAGTCATTTACTCATAGTTGCGACATAATACTCAACACTTACAACTTAAAGGAGGAGAAGTTTATACTGACTCACATCTTTAGTCCATAGTGGGCCGGCCCAAGACAGGAGGGAATGGTAGAAGAATCTGGTAGAGGAAACTTACTCACTACATACCAACCAGGAGAAGCAGAAAAGAAGATAAAATGCTAATTCAGTTTACAAACTTAATTTGTTTTATGATTTGGGGAAAAATGGCTGTTTTTGTGTTTCTGTGAGAAAGATGGCCATGACTGTGTTTGTTACCTGATGCAACGTTTGCAAACAGAAACAAAATTTTGCCAAATGGTTTTATCTGTGAACCAAATTGCTTGCAAATAGAAGTAGCTGTGAATCAAGGTATTACTATATACTTTTCTGGGTCACACCCACAGTGACCTGCCTTTTCTGACCACACTCTACCTCCTAACAGCAAATCAGTTATAATGTCTTCATAACCCCATCACCTTCCAAAAACATGAGGCTTAGCGGGGCATTTTAGACCTAAGCCTTAACAGTTGGCTTGTGATCCCCAAAAGACTCATGCATAGCTCTATGCAAAATGCAGTTAGCCCATCTTTAAGAGTTGCCAAAGTCTTAACAGTTCCAGTACTGCTGAAAAGTTCAAGTCCAAAGTCTCCCCGAAGACTCAGAGCAAACAGATGTGAGCACTTGTAAAAATCAAAAAGTTAAAAACTGCTGGCAATGGCACAGGAGAAACATTCTCATTCCAAAAGGGAAGCGAGGGATGGAAAGGAATGAGACCAAAGCAAGACTAAAACCTAGCAGGGCAAATATTAAATCCTGTAGTTCCAAGTCCACCACCTATGGCAAGCCATGGTGAGACATGAACTCTAAAGGGCTTGGGCAATCCCGCCCCTGCAACATTGCTGGTGTTTGTAGCTCTCACAGCTTCTTGTTTGAGGTGCCTTTTTCATACTTCACAGCTTTCCTCAGACATTCTATATTCTTGGCTTCTCCAACTGTCTGGGGTCTCCACTGTACTTTCAGCTTCACTCTCACAATTTCAGACACTGCCCTACCTCCCAGGCCTTCTGAAACCTAGGTGGGAGACTCCCTGATCTCACAACTCTTGCATGCCTATAAAACCAGCACCAAGTAAATGATGTCAAGGTCTACCAGCAGTTTGAGCAGTAGTCAGGCCCTCCTGAATTGCAATTGCAGAGGCCTGCAAGCACCTGGACTGCTGAACCCTGTGAACTGAAACCCAGGAAACCAATTCCCTAGGCAGTTCTCAAGCAGGGTGCCCTGCAGCTCTCTTATCAATGCAAAATTTTACAGCCCTGCACTCTAGGGGTAGGGGATTCTTGCTGATTCCTGACATGTCCTCAAGTCATCCTCCCCACTGTCCTGTTTCAAAGTACCTGGTTACTTAGCCAGTGCCCTTAATGTTAATTTCCTGCAATCTCAGGACATAAGCAAAATATAGGCCAATTTTGTGCCAAAGTATAACATATATGGCCTACCGTCCAACAACCAATGAACTCCTTATTTCCACCTGACACTGCTTGAGCCTAGTCTTTACTGTCTGCCTTTTATCAGCATTCTGGTCCTCTGAGCTCCAACCAGAATCTACCATCAAGCTCAACTTATAGCATTCTAAGGCTTCCCAATCAGGATCTCACAAACCAATTCTAAAGTCTTCTAAACCACATGATCAGGTAGTCACAGCAACAACCTCACTCTTGTTACCAAAATCTGTATCAGTTAAGAATTCACTAGAGGGACAGATTTAATATATGTATGATTATATAAAGAATTTATTAGATAGACTTACAATAGTTGCCTGAAGAATCAGGTGTGGAAGAAAGCAAACTGGCCATCAGTGGGATGGAGAGCTAAAGGCCTAGAGGTAACTGCAGAATTTGGTTCAAGTGTATGCTAGTGAGTCTAGACTGGAAGACTAAAGAGTCTGCACTGGAAACATGAAGAAGTTAAGGATGGATGAATGGCAAAGACCAGAACCCCTCCAAAGAAGAAAAGGAAAGAGTTTTTCTTTTCCTTTTCATTCTGTCTAGACTATAAGCCTACTGGTTGGTGCCATCTACATCTAAGGTGGGTCTTCCCTCCTCAGTGTGTGGCTTACATGTCAATCATCCACAAACACATCCAGAGCTTTACTAATCTGCCAGGCGGTTCTTACTCATTGACATATCGCAATTAATAACTGCAGGTATATTAGAAAAAATGCAGAATTCAGAAATAGAAGATCTAAATTCAAATCCCAGAGTTGCTACATTTGACATTTTAAAACACAGATCAAACCCTTTAATCTCTTTTAGTCTATTTCTGAATCTCTATAGTGGGAGTATAAAACTTCAGACAATTAATTAAATAAGAAAAGAAAGCAAACAAAAACTAATGATATCTCTAAACACAGATACTAAGATTAAATAAGATGGGGGAGAGAGGTATATTTTTTTTCCCCACGAAAATCATCAGACACACAAAACCAGGTATTAAACAGGTAGTTGAAAAACTATTAGTTCCCTTCCCTTAATTCTTCCTCCTTTACAGCCATTTAGTTAAGAATATAGGAACTGCAGGATGACTATCAGATATCTGACTTGTCCATCTGGATAGCTCAAGGAACAATTAACTAAAGAATGACAGAAACTGGTAAGAAGAATGAACAATGTTCACTATAAAATGACCAGCCAAGTTCACATATTTATACAAACACTAAAAATTCACAAAATTTTTGGTATTTGTAGAATTCAGTCTTATTTCATGTTTAAGAATGACTATTTTTCCAGGTATTTTATTCAACCTGAATTTTATAAGGCCATCATAGTTGTTGGCCTGACAACAGGAAAAGATATCAGTAAATACAAGCAATACAGAAATGGCCCAAATATTGTTGATTGAATTTTGTTGAAACAAACATTTTATACTTGAATTAGCATAAAATCCAAGGAAGGAGGTTTCTATACAAGGATAGTAATAATTTGTCAGGTCCTTCTAGCAATTATTTACAGATGTCTATGAGCTATTTAACTCTCAATAACAGAAAACACTTGGACAAAACTAGTAATTAAAAAAAAAAAAGAAAGAAGCCAGACAAAGTGGTAAATGCCTATAATTCCAGATACTCTGGGAGGACCAAGAGTTTGAAGCTAGCCTGGGCAACACAATAAGATCTCATCTCAAAAATAAATGAATAAATACTCCTTAAAAAAGGAAAGGGAAAAATGTCTTGACATGCCCTGCTGAAATTACAAATCACATTCTACTATACTCATCCCAAGAAATTTTAAAGAGAATAAAAGAAGAAGAATTGTTAAAAGGTAAGGTCTATCAAAATTAACTTTCAAACACACAAAGCCTATATAAATCCTGACTCACTACGCTTTCATACCACAAATTTAGTCCTCAAACCTTACATATAACCTTTCTCTAAGTCTGACTAACAATAAAGGAACATGGCAATTTCATGAAGAAAGAGTTTTTTTCTTAATGATACTGGAACAACTGTGTATCTATTATCAGGAGAAAATAAATAAAAAGAACTTTAGCCCTAAACTCACACCACACACACAAATTATATTCATAGCACAAATCACTCCTGACACCAGAATGTATGTCAATTCTACAGCAGACATCAGGTGGACGGCCTCTAATTCGATTTCCACTTGGAGACAGTATCCTATTCCACAGATTGAGAGCTCAATCCTCAAGACTGTATCTTTTCATTTGAGAAGCTAATCATAAGCCCCAGGTTGTTTTATCTGTGCTTCTGACCAACAAGTTACAAACAGGGTTCCCAAAACCCCTATTTGGGTCTAATTTGCTCAAGCTGCTCACAGAACTCAGGAAAGCATTTACTTACATTTAGTGGTTTATTATAAAGGATATTACAAATAAGAGATGTACATAGTTCAGGGTAAAAAGAATTGATATAGAGCCTCCATGCCCTCTCTGGGTGTATCACCCTCCAGGAAGCTTTGCACATTCAACTAGCCAGGCGCTCTCTGAACCCTATTCTTTGCACTTCTATAGAAACTTTATTACACAGGCATAACTGAAACACAAACAAACATGTCAAAATGTAACTGGACAAAAAACATACTCTAATACTAACAGATTGGGTGAAAAATCCATCAAACCCTTAGTAAAAAGATAAGAGTGAGAACCCTAGCCCTTTGACTAGCAAAGAAGAAAAAGATATAAAGAAAGCTATGTGAAAACCACCACTTTTAAGGAGCCAATCAATATGCTAAGAAGTGAAAACATCGATCTGAACAACTGAGAGGATACTTTCACAAAAGAACTCCTTCACAATAGCTAATGAAACCAAGTACCTGGTTATAGCATAATAAGAAAAGGCATGCCAGCCAGGCATGGTGGTGCACACTTGCAATCCTAGCATTCAGGAGGCTGAGGCAGGAAGATCGCCCTGAGTCCAAGGCCAGCCTGAACACCATAGCAAAACCCTGTTTAAAAAAAAAAAAAAAAAAAAAAAAAAAGGACAAAATGGTGTGTAGAACAAAATAAAAGGAACTGTTTTACTGTACTCCTGTTACTCTTCCCTTACTCATGGGTAGCACAGTGCAGACAGACACCAACCACTTGGGAGAAAGAGGAAAATGATCATAGGACTTCACCTTGGAACCTAATATCAAGCTAGCCATGACAAACCTAACAATAAGAGACTACACAGTCCCAGATTTAAGGCTGGTATAGACAGACCTGCCCCAGTGCAAGAAGGAAACCACAGACCCTGAACAATGAATTTGAGTTCTAGCTCACATTGTTGCCAACAGACTAGAAACCTTGGGTTCTTAGTTACTCTTTCTTCAATGAGACACAATACTTGACACCCACAACTCTAAGGACAATGGGTTCATTTTGGCTCACAGTTTGTTGAGATTTCAGTCCATCATAGCTGGCTCCAAGGCACAGTGGCATGGCAAAAGAGAAAGAGTTCACAGCAGGGCAGCATGAAGAGAGAGAGAAAAAGAGGAGGGAGGGAGACGAACTCTTCCAGGACATACTCCCAATGATCCACCTCCTATGACCAGGCTTCACCTCCCAGTATCACATTTAGCTTTAAGAAATGAGTGGATTAGTCCACTGATAAGTATCACTCTCCCATGATTCAATGACCACCACCACATCTAGATGTCCTCCCTCTATGAGCACATAAGGCTTCGGGGGAACAGCCATGTATAAACTATAACAAGCTCCAAATAGTGAAGAAAAAGTAAAAGACCTTGGCAGGCTTTAGACATACCTCAGCAACCACAGCTGCACTACTGCATCAGTTCAGGGCTTAGGGCACCCCCCACCCCCAGTACTGCAAAGCCGTAACAATCACAGGGCCTACGGACCACACCTGCCCAGAATCTCTAGACAGACTTACTGCTAAAAGACACTCACAGCATGAATAGCTACTGCAATGTGCTGACATCAATTCACACTACAAGGACGAAAAACAATCAAAGAAACATGACATCACCAAATAGACAAAGTCCCCGGTGACAGGCCTTAAAGCAGCGATGGGCAAACTTTTTAGAGCTTTCAATGGTGTAAGTTTGCTACCACTGTCCTAAAGAGATGGAGATAAATGAATTGCCTGAGAAAGAATTCAAAATAGTTATTTTAAGTTAATGAAATCATCCTAATGAAGAGGTATGTGCACATCCATGTTTACTGCAGCATTATTCACAAAAGCAAACATATGAAATCAATGTAAATGTCCATCAACAGATGAACAGCTAAGAAAATGAGGCATTTATTACTATTAAGAAATGAAAAGAGAGGCTAGGCGTGGTGGCGCACACCTTTAATCCCAACACTTGGGAGGCTGAGGTAGGTGGAGCATTGTGAGTTCAAGGCTGGCTTGGGCTACGTGAGCAAGGCCGGCCTAAAGTAAATAGTACGACCCTGACTCAAAAAACTAGGGCTGGGAGTTTGGCTCAGTGGCTTACGTGCTTGCCTGGCAGATGCGAGGTTGTGAGTTTGACCCCCGGTACTGGCAAAAAAAACCAAAAAAATAAAATAAAATAAAAAGAGAACAAAAGTCTGTCATTTGAAACAACATGGATGAACTTAACGACCACTGTGTTAAGTAAAATAAACCAGGCATGGAAAAAACAAATATCACATGATTTCATCATTCGTAGAATTTTTAAAAGCTAATCTCACAGAAGTAGAGAATACCATGGCAATTACCAGAGGATGGAGTAATTAAAGGGGTCTGGAAGTTAGGGAGATGTTAGTAAATAATGACCGATCAGAAAAATAAACCTGACTACAGATAATGACACTACATTATATTCTTCAAAACTGCAAAGAACGAATGTTAAGCACTCTCACTACAAAAAATGATAACTATATGAGGTAATTAGCTACACTTAACCTAACAGTTCATATATACATGATATATATGTAAATATATATAGATCAATAAAGTGCTGTACATGGTACAATTTTATCTGTCAAAGTAAAAAAAAATTTAAATGCAAATAACTAAAGAAAATGAAAAGTGAAGTAGAAAACAGTTTGTCTGTTGCTTGTTTGTTTTTAATGTTAAGGTAAAAACAAAAATCCAGGTTTAGGACTTAAAATTTTCAAGATCAATCAGAAGCACGTCCTGAATAAATTAATGATTCCAAAACTTCACTTTGACCATTAGTTTCTGTTTCCTTTCCATCAAACCTTCATACCAGTTGCTAATATTTGGCAAACTGCGGGGCTATTACACTTCCTGACGAACCAGGAATGCTGGATCATTACATTTCCAGACTAAGAGTTTTGGACTCTGTTACATTTCCTGACTGACTAGGAATTCAACAGCCTCATTATACTTTATAACTTATTTGGAATTCTAGACTTCACTTTACACTAACCAAAACTTTAAGACCTTGTTAAACTTTGTCTAAGTGTTACTGACTTTCATTACCCTAACTAGAAGTGTTAGACACAGATACACTGACTATTGTGGTTTGGAACAGGAATGACCCTAAAATTCTCATGTGATGAGAGGTGGGGCCTGGTTGGAAGAGGAGGATCACTGAGATACTGAACTGGAAGTGTAGAGGAGCCAGAACCTTCATCTGACAACTTAAGTTACAATCAGGCCTTGGGGACAAATTAAGTTCATAAGTCAAGGTTCCACTGTATTATAATCAGATCTCTTTTCTATGACTAAGGTTGATACATTATTGGTTCTTAGAGCATATCAATACAGTAAGTCCCTGACTTATAAACACTGGAGTTGGGAACTTTTACAAGTATACTATATAAAAGTTCACTTTAGCTTATGAACAAATCTGATTTACGAACAATTCTAGAACAGAACTCGTTCATAACTGTATGCAGTTTGTCCATGATGTTATTATTATCATTGCTGATTTTATTGCTTTGCCACAATAGTATACTCATTGCTATTCATTGGTTTTCACTCTATGCTAATACCTGGACCCCTTTGCTGTCATTAACAATACTGTGGCCCATTTCCAGATAACTGGGTGCTAAGCCAAATACACTGTAGCTTATCCTCCCAAAAAAATCAGGGTGGTTAAACCTTGGAATAGAGACAAAGGCTTCCAGTTACCATATCCAGAATGCATCACTGAAAAGCGGATAGTAACTAAGGAGGCCTCTACTCTAGCAACAAAGTGTTCCACTATAATCAACCTGAAAACTCCATCACAAAAACAAAACAATAACAAAAGTCAGGAGAAGACACGGCAACAAAATGCCTCTCAAGCCTCCCAACTCCCTCAAAGTAGATCAACGGTGAGCAAATCAAAAACCATGCAACCAAATTATTCTCAACAGGAGATTAAAAAAACAAAAAAGATCAATAAGGTGCTCCGTAAGCTCAATGATTTAAACAGAATTAACCGAACAAAGCAATCAGCAAATTCACAGAAGATACTAAGAGAAATCCAGCTAAGCTAAAAACAAAAAAATTCTATACATACATGTGTGTATATGAATGACAAATTTAGCAAAGAGTGCATAAAAAGGTACTAAATAGACAAATGCTTAGCCAACCTCATCCACTCCTCAAAAAAGAAAAAATACACACTGATGCCATTAGAAATGAAAAAGATGAAATCTTGAAGGTTAGTAACTACTTTAAAAACCCCTCCTCCAATGAGTTGGAAACTCCAGATGATACAAAGGTTCTTAGACAAACACCACCAAAACTGAACAGCCAATGAAACTGAAGCAGTAATAAAAAAAAAGCAAACTACTAAGAAAAGACCAGGACCTGACTGAAGGAGTCACCACTACTTTCTACAAGAACGTCCAGGAAGATCTAATGTCAACAGTCTTCAAATCCTTTAATGAAATCTAAAGTAAAGGAGTACTCCAAAGTCATTTCTGGAAGCCGGCACACTCTGATCCCAAAATTACACAAAGACCCACCTAAAAAAAACTACAGGCCAACTGCTTTAACAAACATAAATGCAAAAATCCTCAACAAGATATCGGCAAACAGAATGCAACAAATCATCAAAAAGATCACATAGCAAGACCAACTAGGCTTCAACTTAAGGATGCAAGGATGTTTCAACATACGCAAATCAATAAATGTAATACATCCCATAAACAAAAGCAAGGACAAAAATCAAATGATCGGGAGCTGGTTGTGGTGGCACACACCTGTAATCCCAGCACTCAGTATGCTGAGGCAGGATAGCTGCAAGTTTGAGGCCAGCCTGAAGTACATAGTGAGACCCTGTCTCAAAAAGGACAAAAAAGAAACAAATATATAAAAAAATAAAAAAAATTTAAAAATCAAATGCTCATTCAACATATGTAGAAAAAGTCTTTGACAAAATCCAACATCAATTCATGATTAAAAACCCTAAGACCATAACATTAGGTGAAATAAGTCAGACACACAACCCTAAATATCACATGGTTTCTCTTATATGAAAAACCCAAAATATAAATAAAATACAAATAATAGGAAATTGGGAGATAGATCTTTTGCAAAAGGAAAAGAAACTCAGACATGGAGGAAGGAGAAAGGGAGAAAAGGGGAAGGAAATTTTAAAAAATAATAATAATCAAGATGTGTTAAGTACACGAGCCAACTCCCCACAAGGAATGTAATCATTACTGCAACATGTACTAATAAAAAAATTGAAAAATACATATAAATAAAATTTTATTACATATTACAGTCCCTTATTTATGTGATTTTATGGCATTCGTGGTTCTTATAATTTTCTAAAATTATACTGTATATTTATAAATCTATTTACATATTAAGGCTTCCATCTACCCAAGAAATGAAGTTCCAGTAAGAGTATGCAATTTGTCTTATTCAGTGCTATACTCTCTGGCCTACAAAAGTACTACCACATAATAGAAAATGATATATTTTAATTAATTGAGATAAACTCATTTTGGAATCGTATATTAGCTTTATAAAACATTGTGGCAGTCAGTCATGGTGGTGCACACCCTTAATCCTAAAACTATGGAGGCTGAAGCAAGAGGATCACTGCGTCGAGGTCAGCCTGGGCTGCACAGTAAGTTCAAGGCCAGCTCGAATTACACAGCAAGACCCTGTCTCAAAACAAAACAAAACAAAACAAAACCAACAAAAATAACTGCAAGTCATCTCTAGTCCGGTAAAATTTCAATCCACAGTTAGAGGACCTAGTCTTCAAATTTTGGCTCCACAGCAGTGTCTGCGTTACGATGGACACAAAATATTTAGACGGCAAAAGGGATGTACTGGCCCTGAAAGCCAATGTGCAGGTGGCAGGATCAACACATTATAGATTCTATAGTGCTTAAAAGATTTTCCAAATCAAGTTATTAAATAAAGGGTTATTAAATAAAGGGAAGGAAAGAAGGATGTCTGAAATTAAGGTCACAAGGAAGTGACAGTGATTGGTAAAGACAAAATTGTGATCAAGATTACACTTATTAGCCTAAGTAAGGTAAGTGTCAGACAGGTTGGGAGGATAAGGTTTCAAATAATAAGGGATGGCATTCCAAATGCAGGATTTAATAAAAAGTACAAATAAGCTTGGCATGATGGGGCACTCCTGTAATCCCAGCACTCAGGAGCTGAGGCACAAGGATAGCTGCAAGTTCGAGGCCAGCCTGGGCTACAACGTGAGCTCAAGCCTAGCCTGAACTGCATAGCGAGATCTTGTCACAAAAAGACCAAAAAAAAAAAAAAAAAAAAAGTACAAATATACAAAATTTGATGGACATCCAGCTATCTGAGGTCCCAAGTGGCTGCCAAACTACAGTAGTATCTTCCATCCAGTAATTTCATCTGCTTCCATTTATTGACTCTCAGTTCCAAAAGTAGTCTTCAATTATGTACCATAAGGAAGAAAGACAATTTCCCTCCATTAACCACTTGCCAGTTGCAAAAGTTTTGTAAGATAACAGGAAACATAAAAATAACAATTTTATCAAATTTATTCAATAATTTTTCTGTGTATGGTATATCTTAAAACATCCAATATAAAACACAACATTACAATCTGGACAATAGTATCTAGTCTCTGAATTATTTTTGCTGTGTATTTCTTTGAACAACACACTTTACACTGTTGTGCTAACCATTCCTATTTTTCTGTGAGTGGTACAATTTCAATAAAACGTCTACAATGATGGATGTCTACGTTGGCATTTCACTATCTGGTATTTTTCAATTATTTGACCTATTTGACCTAACATAAACTCTAAATGACTTCGTTGAAACCTCCTTGTTTTGAATAAATAACAAATGAGTTCCGTATTGTTTGGTCCAGAAGGTGCATAAATATTTTATAATGATATTTTTTTCCTCGCTTTTTTATTACAGGATAGCTTGTTAGATATTAGCCAACTCTGTCAATAACACTCACAGAATTATTACAATGATTAACTACTAATGGAATTTTCTTAGTTTTGTCTCTTCTTTTAAGTTCTATCATTTCCATGTTATGAATATTTGACAATAAGGGACGTCTTTTTTGTCTTTCCATTCCATAACACAGACTTTTCATCTCTGATATACTAACGTTTCTCCCTTTTTCAGTTTTTACTTTTGCAGATCTTTTGGCACTTCCTTCCTATTCAGTCTCAGCATCCCAAACATGCACATTTCATACAGTAAAAGACTATCACTGAGCTCTGGGGAAATTTAAAAACTGTATCTAATGTACATACAATAAGAGTTTTTGCAGATTGTAGCACAAAATTATTTTTCACAAATAAACATGAATTAGTAAAAGAAAATAACCATAACTACTTATTAGATTTCACTAGAAACAAACATCAAAGGCAGATACAACATTCTAAAAAAAAAAGTATGCAAAAAATAGTCAATTTAAACAAATAGACATACAAGTGGTTGACTGGTTGAAATGACACCTGCCTGAGCATCTTAGGGTAGTCAGCACTGAAACAAACATGCTGCCTGAGTGACACTGGGGGCAAACTGCTCAGTGGTTAAGGGTAGGCATGACTCAAAAGGACACACAGACTAAGAAACATACTTCTACGAAAAATAAAAAAGCAACGATGAAATGAGAACCTCTTTAGCATCAAGTTATAAAGAGTAAAAGAAGCCAAATGAGAAAGGATGGTCTTTCTTATGAGACAAAAAGAAAATCATAAAGTCAGGGTATACATTACCTATAACCTTTACAAACAACAAAACAACTGAAAACTTGAACTTTGCTAAACTGACAAAAGAGGACTGCAGCAAGTAAAAATCTTGTAAATCATACTTTATCATAAAAATGAACATGTGAATACACATGCACACATATACACACACAGTACACATCAGGAGATCTATAAAAGCTCTTACAAAAAAATCAGGACACAAAATTAAATAAGGGACGTTTCTCCTCCAAAAGAATCATGAAGTGGAAAAAAATTACAGGTAAGTGTTCCAAACAAACCTAAATAAGCATTTGATGAAATGAAAAAACAAACTGAATCAGAAATTCAAAAAGAAACAGCAACAACAACAAAAAAAAGAGAAATGAAATTAAGTTAGCAGTACTCAGGAAAAAGAAAAGGCAAAATTCACTCAAAAATGAATAAATCACAATATGCCCAAAGGATAAATAAGTGTCAAAAAAATTTTAATGAAAGGCATGAAAGAATGTCCTAACAACTTAGAAAATTAAAATAACCTAAAGGAAAAATAAAAAGTATCAGAGAAACAACAAAAATGGTAGACAAAGAAATAACAATATTTACTGTGTCAAGTCCCTGAACACAGGCGAGTAAGAGAAATGCAATGAAACAATTTCTTAATTTTTTTTGTTTTTTTTTTTTTGTTTCAGGGATCAAACTCACGACCTCATGCTTGCCAGGCAGGCGTTTATGCCACTGAGCTAGATCCCCGGCCCTCAGAATTAAAAATTAAAACTATAATCCAAGAAATTTTTCCAGTAATACAAGAAGACATGAAATCACCAGGGATTCAGCTCAACAGTATAAGTGCCTGCCTGACAAGCATGAGGTTATGAGTTCAGTACCTGGTACAGAAAAAAAAAAAAGACAAAAATCTGTATGAAACGGCTCACTGGAGGCCTAGGGAAAATTAATACAGAATGATCAATCTGCAACATGTTCTGGTAAGATGATTCAATCTCAAAGATAAAGATAAAATCCATAAGGCCTCCAAATAAAGATCAAATAATTTTTAAAGGAAAAAGAGTAAGACACAGTATAAAAGTTTCTGAACCAATATATTAAAAGGGTAACAGCAATCTTTAGAATCTCAATGAAGAAAGCACAAACCAAAGAATATTTTATACACAACCAAGCTGTCCTTCAAATATCAGTGACAGAAAAAGTTTCTAAATCGTAAGAATTTAAGAGAATTCTACAGTCATCAGTCCTTTTTGAGAAATCTACTACAGGAAGACCTTTATCTGAAACTGTTGACTATAAAAACTTTAGTAAAAGTACCACACATGAGTATTTTCAAAACATAAACATACATCATTGTGGTGGATTAATTAATGGTCAATTTAAATGGAAACGCCCAGCTGAACTGAGTCAGCATGGTTTGGGAATGGAAGATCCACCTGAGGACTGCTGCCAAAATGACAAGAAATGAAAATGGGAGGGGAACACTGCATGCTGCTGATTTTCTTTGCAAAGGCCTTACTCCAGAATCCTGGAAGCCTCTGCTGTGGGGTATCTGCCAGAGACTCCAAAGGTCATCTCACCTCCTGTCCGCCTCCCACCTCCTGTCCGCCTCCCACCTCCTGTCCGCCTCCCACCTCCTGTCCGCCTCCCACCTCCTGTCCGCCTCCCACCTCCTGTCCGCCTCCCACCTCCTGTCCGCCTCCCACCCTAGGAAGAGCAGAGGCTGCTGAACTTTGGCTGCTGTTCTCTTCTGACGCGCTCGGGTCTTTGCTTCACCTGGGCATCATCTCCTGGCTCTTGGCACAGACTCTATAGCCTTCAACACTGGTCCTTGGGCTTTTTGGTGCAGACCTTTAGTCCTTCCTTGCAGACCCCTGGGCCTTCTGATGCGGACGCACAGGGAACACTGTCATGGCATCCAGGCCCGCGGCTGGATTGTTAGGATCTCCAGCACATGGACAGATCTCTTGTACTTTTCTGCATTTGACTTTTGGGTGAATATTATAAAATAATTCTATAAATTATGTGTCCTGTATTAAATCTACTCCCTTGTAAGCCCTAATACAATCACCAAAACAAAGTAAGATTGATTTAGGATACACAGGTTAAATAAGCTAATTATATAATTATATATAAATGTTCTGGGAAAGTATAAATAATTTTTTAATGGTGGTGGTAGCGGGGATTGAACCCAGGAAATGCTAGCTTTTTGAGACAGTGCCTCACTAAAGTGCACTGACTAGTCTCAACTTTTGATTCTCTTGCTCATCATCTTGAGTAGGTAGGATTACAGGTATCAACCACTGCACCCAATTAAGTAATACAATTTTTAATGGAAGAAGAGGAAAAAAGAAAATTGAATAACAATTAACTGATTTGCTGCATAAGCAAAAGGTAGACTTAAAGAATACTTACAAAGTGATACACTGCAAGAAAAAAATACACAAGCTTCCTTAAATGCCAAGAAAAAAAAACAGTTAATAAAAGCAAAAAAAAAAATAGTCTCACAGGAAGCACTCAGCAAATGTAAGAAAATATATAATTATAAGCTATTACTACAGAGCTGAGACCAACTTGGTTCATGAAATAAGACGCAACTATATGAGACACATTTAAGACAAAGTAACTCAGAAGACTGAAAATAAAGGCATGGACAAAGTGATATTAGGAGAGAGAGGGACAGAGAGAGAAAGAGAGGGAGAGATAGGCGTGGGGAGGGAGAGAGGGAGAGAGAGGAGGGGCTGGGGATTAAGCTCAGCAGTGTAAGCACCTGCCTGGCAAGTACAAGATCAGGAGTTCGAGTCCCAGTTAAAAAAAAAAAAAAAAAAAACTGAAAGAGTAGACACAGTCAACTAATCACAAAATAGAATTAAAACCCAAAGCATGAAACACAAGAAGGTTGCTTTTTAATTCAAAAGCTATATTTACCAATGAATCTAACACTCATGAATATGCATGCATGAAGAAAACTTAGAAACTCAAAAAGAGAAAACTATAGAGAGTTTAAAGAGACACAGGTAAAATGCAGTAAAGACAGGAGACTAAATATAGCACTTTCAATACAAGACAGAGCAAGTGGACAAAATATAAAAAAGAAGGTAGAGTTCCTGGATACCAATAGTTAACATCCTAGCAGATTATTAAACTATACCCTGAAAACAGTAAATGCTCTCAAAAGCCAATGACCTACCTAGAAAAAAATTAATCTTAATAGATCTCAGAGAAATGTAATTTTCAAAAACAAAATATTACAAAAAAAACTCTCTGAATGCCACACAATGGAACCAGGTATTAAAAACAAAATACAAGTAACAAAAAAGATCTTGCATCTAGAAACTTTAAAACTAAACACATAATTGAGCAAAGAAATAATACAAACTAAATTAGACATTTTTAAAAAATGATAATGGATGGTTGGGGAA
This sequence comes from Dasyprocta punctata, assembly GCA_004363535.1. Classification (NCBI taxonomy): domain Eukaryota; kingdom Metazoa; phylum Chordata; class Mammalia; order Rodentia; family Dasyproctidae; genus Dasyprocta; species Dasyprocta punctata. Next base: position 154,210 of record RJWM01001042.1, on the reverse strand, counting down.
CTAGAAAGAGTGTTGCCTCCCACCTTACCATGGAAATAAAGAGAGGGGAAGAGATTGAGGAGAAGGGTAGAGTGAAGGGGAGAGATGTTTAGTTCATGACTTTCAGTTAGTTCAGGACTTCACTTGAACCCACTGGAGTGCAAAGGTCACAAAGTCCACAAAAAACCCCAAATGTAAGAAGAGATAGGTGTATGCACAGAGACAAGTGTCCTACTTTACCAGCGCAGGAGTTCCATTAGAGTAAACAGCAAATTGAAGGAGAATTATAGTGTACTCATGAGAGAGTGAAGGCAAATGTAAGGTGAGCCTCAAGTTCTTGCAGGCTTTTTGCTCCATGAACATCCCAAACTGCTCTCAGAAAAAGAAAAATTAAGGGATTTGGGTCCCAAAAAATTCTCTATTGAGGTCAAGAACAAAAGAAAGAGAAGCACCACACATTACTAAGGGGCACAAATCAGGGCCAAGACTCATCCGTCACCCTTAGAAAAGATTTTAAAAAGGAGGAGAAGGGCAATGGGGAAAGTCCTATAGATTCATGGTTTTTGTGTATTTCTAGAAGAGAAAGAGGGAGAAAAATCCTCTAACCCAGGAAGAAGGGCAAGAAAACAAGCTAGCTCAGAACTGTAACTGAAGAGAGACAGGCACTCTGAGAAGGTCATCAACCAAAACTTGTAAACCCAATACCGTACCTGCAGAATACTGAGCTGTTTTATTAGAGCAACAAAGAATGTCTTCCAGGCCCCAAGACGAGGCTAGATAGCAGAATAATAAGTAGTTGTGTAAGACACATGTTCTTTGGGAAACACAGCTGAACAGTAAAAGTTAAGGGTAGAACATAGAATTTTTAATAAATTGTATGTGCACACAAGTGTGTACATGAGTACATGCACACATGCAGGTGCTAGTGAACAACCAAACCAATCAACAACCCTAAATAACAAGAATCACCAGAAGAATGTGCAGGCTTTGGTGCAATAAGTAAGACCATGAGAGGAAACAAATTTCAAATCTAACTCAAAATTAAATCAACTCAAATTATTACACTAATAACTTACCATAAAGAAAGCCATGCCCATTTCCAACCATAAGATATACTTAGCTTATTCTCTACTATGTTACACAGGATGTCTAACTTTCAACAAAAAAATTACAGTGCACACAAAAAGGCCAGAAAAAAATACATTCATAAGTGACAAGCTATCATCAGAAATGGACTGGAACTGGATACTCATATTAAAACAGGGAACTTTAGCTAACTATGATTAATATGCTTAAAAACTCTAATAGAAAAAATAACAGGTAAGATCAGTAATTACAACAAAAAGAAAGTATACGTGCTGCTGAAGTGAGCACATACAACAGAAAGAACGTAGGCTTGAAATAAAAAACACAGTTGGCCATGATGGTGCACCCTGGTAATCCTAGCACACAGAAGGCTGAGGCAAGGAATTTAAGTCTGAGGGCAGCCGGGGCTACATACTGAGCGCTTGTCTCAAAAAGAAAGTAAAAAAAGAGATGAAGGATATCTTCAATAGCTCATTAGAATTGAAAAAGTCAAGAAAAGAATGAGTGAACTTTAAGATAGGTCTAGACTGAAACATTTAAGGGAAAAAAGATGGGAGAAGGGACTTAACACAGCAGCCAATAGGTATAGAAAAAAACAAACAAAATCAAACTATTTAATATATACATAATCAGAATCTTAGAAAGGAAAGTGTAGAAAAAAATAATTACCAAAAATTTTCAAAATCAACTACTAACTCAAGGGAGCTAGAAGCTGCATATCATATCCATATTCAAATTGGTGAAAAACAAACACAAAAAGAAACTTTAAGGCAGAGGATAAAAAAGACACAATACAGAAAAAAACCATGAGAATAACACAAATTTCTCTAAAATGCTGGAAGAAAAAAAAATTGTCAACCCAGTGAAAAATATCTGTCCAAACTGAAGTAAAAATACTTCCTTTTCAAACAAAAAAAATGTAAAAATAAACTGATAACAAATTTACTTCACATGAAATGCTAAATGAAGTATCCCAAAAAACAACAAGAAAGGCATAAACAAAAACAAGACACCAGATAAAAACTGAAACCTAAACCAAAAAATAAGCTGGAAATGAAACAAATGACAATTAATAAGTTAACTTTCTCTTTATATTTAATCACTCAAAAGCAAATCTGACAACCTGAAGCAAAAACAGTAGCAATCTGACTACCTGACGCAAACAGTGTCATAGGGGTTGGGGATTTAGCTCAACGGCATAAGTGCCCGCCTAGCAAGCACGAGGTCATGAAGTACCAAAAAAAAAAAAAAAAAAAAAAAAAAAAGAAACAGTGTTCATCCCATAGGCAAAAGTGAAATATATGACAGTAACATACCCATGGAAAAAAAATGGATGAGAAGAACTGTAAATACAATGTTATAGGGCCACTATGTGAAGTAGTACATTAATAAGTATTTAAATGTAGATTTACATTAATTAAAGTCTATATTGTAGCTGGGAACAGTGGCACATGCCTGTGATCCCAGCTGCTTGGGAGGCTGAGGCAGGACAATCACAAGTTGAGTCCAGCCTGGAGAAGTTAGCAAGATCCTGTCTCAAAAATAACACAATATACAATACAATAAAAAAAGACTACATATTGTAAAATCTAGGATAACCACTAAAAAAAATTTTATAACCGGTATTATGTCAAGTCAATGGAGGAAATAAAATTAGTTGTCAAATTTAACGAAAACCAAGATAGTTCCATGGTCTCAAAATATCTCCTCACAAGGTATTTACTAATTACAAGAGGAAAAACAGTAACATGAAGATACAATCTTAACCAATTATCCAACTGTCAAAGGTAGCATCACATACAGTAAGATATAGTCACATCAGGTACCTCCTTTTGCACTAACACAGAAAGTCAGATATAGTACAATATTTGGTTCACATTCCAAGAATGTGCAAACTCAGTCTATCATGAGAAAATATGAGAAAATACCAGATAAACTCAAAATGAGAAATGTGCTACAAAATTCTTAATCAGTACTCTTCCAAAGAATTAAGGTCATAGAACAAGAAAAACTGAAGAATTATCACAGAATACTAGTAGCTAAGGAAACATAAAAAGTTATTATGTATTATGGATCTTAGATTAGATCTTGAACCAGAATAAGCACATTAGTAGAAAGTCTAGTGATAATCAAATAAGCTCTCTAGTTTAGTTAACAGTACTATACCAATAGCAAAATGGTAGTATTATAATAGTATTATATCAAAATTACCATAAGCACTGTATCAATTGTTGTACATCAATTTCTGTAGTTTTTAATAAGACATTTATATTAATTGAAGTTCGACAATGATTTTGACAACTCTGCACTATTTTACAACTCTTCAATAGCTCTTTAATATTTTTAGATCTCTGAACACAGTGTAATCAGTCATTATACATTTTTTAACTATTCATGTTCCGTACAATAAAACAGTTAAGAGAAAACAGTAAGAAACAAAGAATAAGATCTCAAAATTACAAGCCTAATGTCTGTAAAAGTGCTACTGGACTGGGTATGTTCCTAAAATACAGGTCTCTGGCTATACACTGGATAGAAAAATCTGGAGAATACATTTTTTTACAATCTTAAACTGTGATTTTGAAGCTATGAAAATTGCTTATGGACTGACTGACCTATATTCAAAATCAGTTTTACTATTGAAAAGCTATATGAGCTTTGATGACTTAATTTTGTTTGAGCCTCAGTTCTTCATCTATAAAAATTAACTAATATTGTACTACCTACCCAAGTTTCAGAACAGCTGTGAGGATTCAATGACATAATGTAGGTAAATCACTTGACACGCTGTCTAGCAAAAGTAGGCCCTCAAGAAAAGGAGAGACAACTGGGAGTGGTGGTGCATGCCTTTAATTCCAGCACTCAGGAGGCTGAGGCAGAAGGATCATTGTGAGTTTGAGACCAGCCTAGGCTACAAAGTGAGTTCAAGGCCACCCTGAACTGCATGGTGAGACCCTGTCTCAAAAAATATGGCAGGGCATTTAGCTCAGTGGCCTAAGCGCCTGCCTGGTAGGTGCGAGGTTGTGAGTTTGATCCCCGGTACCAAAAAAAAAGAAGAAAAGAAAAGGAGGGACAGAAGTATAATGTGTGTCAGGTTAAAACCTGAGAAAATGGGTAATTCTGTAAATAATACACTTACGGTCTCTTTGAGGCAAAAGAAATGAAGAGGGTTGTAGCAAAGGAAGGGTAATTAATAAGATGAAATACTTCCTCACAACTTCTCTTTTGTCATAGCAAACATCTATGCAAATATAAACCAGTGTCTGAAAGCCACTGATGAAGGGCAGTGCTCAAAAGCTTGGCTCCTTTCTGATGAGCACAGAGACTCATTATGTCACTCGTTAGACTATTCATTCATAAAACTGCAGGTGTTCATGCCACTATAAAGTAGAAAGGCAGTGTACATTTGAGGGCCTCTATAACCACATCCTGAGCAGAGGAGTGGAAAAACTGTTTGTATTAAGATATGTTTCTTCAAAAGGGAAACCTGGTGGAATGGATAAATCTCAAAGAATATCAAAGAGATGTGCATGATAATTTTCCTTGGTTTTGACTCTCTGGTGCGTATAACTTTACTGCAACATTCTATTAGTACAAACCTATCTTTTAGGACCTGAAATTCAGTGAAAATACAGAAATACATATGCTAATTTATTTCATTTTGTCTTAGGTTGAAACACATAATTAAGGATAAATATAAGCACTCTGAATAGTCTTTCTTCTACAGAACTGCAGTGTCAGCACAGGCAGCAAACTAGAGCAGAAACTGAGTGCAAAGTTCAAAAATCATTTCCTAAGAGCATACAGTATTAAAATGTCGTATGGCTAGGTTAATGTTTACTTTTGCTTTATATCCCTTAGCTCTGGGTTATCACACATACATCGAATATCAATCCCTGGACCTGCTGGAGCTTATTTGAAATTTTAATTTACTGAAGGAGTTTAATATATGAACAACACATCTTCCCCAAAACAACAGGCAGCGCATCTTCTCCTGCCATTATCTGCATCATAAAATTGTTTAGCTTTCTGGCCCTGTTATATTCAGTACTGAATGTGAAGGGGCCCAGGTTAGTTAGGTTCTGCCACAGCTATGAACTACACAGTCCATAGGTTCCATAGGCTCCCCCAGGTCACCTTCAAGGCCAGAAATGGCAAGGCGAGACATTATAGTAGTTCAAAAAGCAACAGTCACAGGCCACTCTAAGATGCTCACTCAGGTTAGTAGGTATGTGGCTGTACCAAATGGGAGCAAGACCAAATATATGGGAATGTAGCCTGGACTAAATACTGAACAGGTAAAATACAGAAATACAGGTAGTAAGAGTAAGCAACAAAGCTGCTGCTCTAATAACACTGCTCACAACACAGGTTTGGAGACTGCACCACTTTGCAAAATACTCAAAGTCCTCCAGGGAAAGAAGCCATGGGGCAGCTCATGGTTGGCACTCAGCCTAACCACCACCACCCTCAATGCCAAGCAAGTGGAATACGAAGCCTAAAGACTGAGATATTCACACAAGAAGCCCTTTCTGATCCCACAACAGGACAAAAACACCGAGGACTGAAGAGGACTAGCAGTTGTGACTGTCAGACTGGACAGTCCAGGCTTGGACTTTCATATCCCCAGCTCTGGGCACCAAGGGGATGGTGCAATCCAGAAAGAGAAACTCCAGAGACAAAGGCAGATTTACAATAGGGAAGCACAGGGATGGTGACAGATAATCCTAAGAGTCAAGTCTCGGGCCTTTGTCACCAGGCCCTGGGACATGGAAGAAAGTGTAAGCCAAAGAGAAACCTATAGGCCAATGGCAACCGGCACCCATAAGTATCTTGTAACCATCAGTGGCTGAGGATCTACCACATAGATGTCAGCCGGGGCTGTCCCTTTCCCAGCCCTAGATCACAATGCAACAGTATCGGAGCCAGGAGCCCAGAGTGCCAGAAATGGAGAGGTGGATGCATGCCCTAGGAGCCCACAACCAAGGCACACAAGAGACAGCAGCTCAAGGGCTTTGCCATGGTCCCTGGGTATAGTACACATTAATGAACATGGTTATAAAGATGGTAGCATCAACCCTGAGCATCAAGAGGCTGCAGATGGAGGGTTATTGCAAGTTAACGGTCACCCTGTGGTATATGGTAACGTCAAAGCCGGCCTGGACTACATGGCAAGATCCCATTTGTTACGGTTTGTGTCTGGGTGGCCCAACAAGTCTCATGCAGTCATGGACATGGCTGAATCTAGCATTTGTGATTGGTTCATTGTCTAGTGCTGGGATTGGTGGTGCAAGTGCTGCACCCACCCAGGGTTGGGTAACTGGCATACAACATAAGGGAAGGAAGGAGGTGTGCTTTTCCCCCTAGCCCTTTCACTCTTGTCACTTGCAGCCCCCATGAACGGCTGCCACTCAGCCACACCATGCTGCCTTGTAACCAGCTGAGTATGGACTGAGACCTCCAAAAACTGTAAGCTAAATAAACCTTTCCTTGCTTCACCTTGGGCATCAGGTATTTTGTCTCACCAATGAGAGAAAAGTAACCAAGACACCATTTCAAAACAATAAAACAGAAAACAAAAGACAATACCACTGACAAACAGCTCTGGGTTTCAACAGCAAGACAACTGTCCATTTTTAGTTTGGGGGAAAAAAAAAAAGCACCATAGTTCAGGAGTACATCTGAAGCTAGCCACACGGGTCCTGGAGGTTCTGAACACTGCCCAGCCAGAAGCAAGGCCCCAGTGCCATACGCCAAAGGTAGGACCACGCTAGCCACACAGTACAGAGGCTCTGAACTCCTCCCAGTCAGGCACAAGACCCTAGAGGCAGCACACTATGGGAACCCATAGCAGCTAACTGCCTGGGTCCCCAAGGTTCTGAACTCCACCTAGCCAGGCACAAGGCACTGGTGACACTCTCCAGCGGTGTGTTCCTGCTAGCTGCACAGAAGATTCAAGTTCTGCCCAACCCAGAATCCCAGTGCAACCCAGCGCAACCCAGCAGGGGAACACTCAGCCAGCCTCACAGGTCACAGAGCACAAGGCTCCGGTGCTATGGTTCAGGGGTGCGCCCCAGCTAGTCACGGGGATATTGGAGGACTGAAGCTCTGCCCAGCGCAACATTCCACTGCAATCCATTGGGAGGGTGCCTGTCACACGAGTCCCAGAGGAAAATGACAAAACAAAAGGGCAAGATGTGGTCTCAGTCCTCCAGCTCACTGAGAACAAACTCAGGAGACATTGAAGTGGAAGATGTTGGAAAATGAAGAACTGAACTTTCTGAAATGATAGCAACTGAAGTAAAGAAACAACTCCATGGAGCCATAGAGGAAATTAGATCAGAAATAATCTCTCAGGTAAAAAAAAAAAAAGAAATGACAAACATTATGAAAGAAATGTTGAGTGTTATTTAAAGAAGATCTAAATAAAAAAATAGAGGAACATAAGAAAATGATGGAAATCTTGAATGAATAATATAAGATGGAATCAGAATGCATGAAACAGATTCAAAGGGATATTCAGGAAATTAAAAATTCCATTGAAAGCAGGCAAAACCGCTTCAATGAAGCTGAAGATAGACTCTCAGACCTTGAAGACAGGATGGAAGCTTATGACCACGAAAGAAAAGATCTCTTAAAAATAACAAGGAACCAGCAAACAACAATTCAACAGCTACAAGACAATGCAAAGAGAAACAATATAAGATTGATAGGCGTCAACAAAAAAGCAGGGGTCAACACAAATGACATACGAAGACTACTTACAGAAATAATGGCAGAAAATTTTCCAAACGTGGTAACAGAATCTGATATACACATAAGTGAGGCATATAAAACCCTAATTAGTCATAGCCAAAATAAATCTTCACCCAGACATACAATAATTAGGATCGCAGGAATGCAGCACAAGAACAGACTACTAAAAGCTGTCAGAGAAAAGAAACCGATCACCTATGAAGGAAAACCTATCAGAATCACGGCAGACTTCTCAACACAAACCTTCAAGTCAAAAAGAGCTTGGAGCGAAGTATTTCAACTCCTGAAAGACAACAACTTTCAACCCAAATTGATATACCCTGCAAAACTGTCTTTGAAAATTGATGTAGAAATAACATACTTCCAGGAGAAAGAACAACTGAAGAAATTCATGACCATGAAACCAACACTACAAAGAGTACTGAAAGTTACTCTAGAAAGAGACAAAGATTAATATAATTCCAAGAACAACAGCAGAAGGAAACCACTAAGCAGGGCAAACAATTAAACAGAAAGTAGAAAACAAACAACAGAAAGATAACATGACAGGGATAAGTCAGTACATATCAGTTATATCCAACACTGTAAATGGTCTCAACTCACCAATGAAAAGAACAGACTGGTAGAGTGGATTAAGAAACAAGCTCCAACAATATGTTGTGTACAAGAAACACATTTAAGTCAAAAGGAAATCCATAGACTAAAAGTCAAAGGATGAAAAACAATATTCCATGCAACAGGAACCCAGAAAAAAGCAGGGGTAGTGTCTTGGTTACTCTTACTTTTGTCTCATTGCTGGGACAAAATACCTGACACACAAAATGAAGGAAGGAAAGGTTTATTTATCTCACAGTTTTTGGAGGTTTCAGTCCATAATCAGCTGGCTCCAAGCCAGGGTGCTTGGCACAGGGGAAACACTTCAAGGCAGCACCAGCAAAAGCAGCCAGAGCAAAAAGGGGCAAGAGCAAGCCTCCTTTTTCCCCTTCATATTGTACACAGAAACCACCCCCCAACCCGGGGTGGGTATAGCATTCACAAATCTCCTTGCCTTCCTTTGCACAGGATGAGGATATTTACAAAGTAAGAACTCTGGCTCCCTGCTGAGTCTCTCAGTTAAACTTCTAAACTTCTCAAGTTGACACAATGTATCAACCATAACAATCCACCCCTTGTCAATTTGGCAACCAGACACATTTCTTTGAATCAGCCTCCAGATACAAAGGCATGCTTATTCTTAACATTTTGCAATTTAACAATCCTTAAGAACCAGCATTAAGTCTACCCACATTATATTACATTAGAACCAATATTTTTTCCTTGGACCCCCACAGACTCATGCACATCCCTTTATGCAAAAGGCATTTCAAAAGTTGCCAAAGTCCTAACAGTTTCAGCATTGCTGAAAAGTCCAAGTCCAAAATCTCCTCCAAGATGGAAAGCAAACTCCTAGCTGTGAGCCCCTGTACACATGAAAACCAAGTTAAACACTTCCAACATATAAAGGCACAAGATAAACACTACCATTCCAAAAGTTACAAACAGAATACAAAGCATTGGAAACAAAGCAAGAACAAAATCCAGCAGGGCAAACATTAAGTCCTGTAGTTTCATGTGCACCATTTGAGACAATCTGTGGCAAATCGAGAGCTCCAAAGGGCTTGCATGGTTCCATCTCCATGGCACTTCTGGTGGTTACCAATCCCACAGCTTCTCTCTTAGACTGACTTTGCTCCCTCGTTGCAGGTTTCCTTAGATGATCCATGTTCCTGGCTTTTCAAAACTTCTGAGTTCTCCAATGCACTTTTGGCTTCACGCTTACAGCTTCACACATTGCTCTCTCAGGGGCACACGGCCTGGCCTCCCAGGCCTTCTGAAATCGAGGTGGAAGCCTTTTTAATCTCAGGACCCTTGCACCATGTAGATAATGCCACGGTCTGCTGCCAGCTGGAGCAGTAGCCAGGCTCTCCTCTCTCTTGGCTGTAGGGGTCAAGTTCCTGGATCACTGGGCACTCTGAACCTGATTCTCAGGAACAGAGTCTCTATGCTGTCTCCATTCTGGAACATGTTGCAGCCGCCACCGCCATTCTGAAACATGATGCTCTGAGGCTTTCTCCTCCATGCAAAGTCTTTCACTTTTGCAGTTTTCAGGACGCAAAGCATGGGGACCAACTACCTCTTCCCGTGAGGCCCACAGGCCATCCTTTTTATTCTGTTCCTTCTCAGCAATGGAGATCTCAGCTCTCTCTTTGCAGTCCACAGCTTTACTGGAGCTTCCTTTCTGGCCAAACTCACAATGTTTTAAATCATCCTGCTGGGCTCTTTGCTCTTGATTCACAACATAAATCTGGCTAAAACCCTCTAACAACAGCCATGCCACCACCTTGACATTAGACTGCCTTGAAATTTCTCCTGCCAGACTAATCAGCCCATCGCCCTTAATCTCAGTCTCACGTAAAGTATCTGAGCATGAGCAGAATGCAGACAAACTTTCTGCCAAACCACAACACACATCTTGTAGAGTCCAACCCTCAATGTAGTTCTTTTTCCCAGCCGAAACCTCCCAAGCCTGGTCTTCACTGGCAGGTTTTCTATCAGCCTTCTGGTCTCCTGGGCTCTGACCAGAATCTCCCCTACAGAACAGCCTAAGCTATTCCAGCTCTATGCATTCAGGCAACATCTCCAAACCTTTCCAAACTCTTTACACAACTCATTTCCAAAGGCTCTTGAATCACATGGTCAGGTTTAGTCATAGCAATGACCCCACTCCTCTGGTACCAAATTCCGTCTTGGTTACTCTTACTTTTTTCTCATTGCTGGGACAAAATACCTGACACTCAAAATGAAGGAAGGAAAGGTTTATTTATCTTACAGTTTTTGGAGGTTTCAATGCATAATCAGCTGAGGCAGGAAAATCCTAAGTTCAAGGCCAATCAGGCAACTTAGAAAGTCCTGGTCTCAAAAAAAATTGCAGGGCCAGGGATATAGTTCAGCAGCACAGCATCTGCCTGGCAAGCACAAGTCCTGAGTTCAATTTCCAGTACCAAAAAAATAAGTTGGGATGTAGCTCAATGTGAGGGCCAGAGATGCAAACAACAGTACACACACACACACACGCACACACACACTCATAAACTCTTGTATAAATCTAAAAGAAAAACTCTTAAAGCTCAGTGGCCTGTAAGAGGGGAAACTTAATGGCACTTAAAATAAACTCTATTCACTGAAATTATTGCAGTTTTTTTTTGTTTTGTTTTGTTTTGTTTTGTTTTGTTTTTTTGGTGGCACCAGGGATCAAACTCACAACCTCGCGCCTGCCAGACAGGTGCTTAAGCCACTGAGCCAAACTCCCAGCCCTAGTTATTTGAGACAGGGTCATACTATATAGCTCAGGCTGGCCTTGTGCTTATGTTGTAACCCAAGCTGACCTTGAACTCACAAGGCTCCTCCTACCTCAGCCTTCTGAGTGCTGGGATTAAAGGCGTGTGCCACCACGCCTGGCCGGAATTTTTCCCAAACACAGGAAATGAGAAAAAAGAAAAAAAAAAAAAAAAAAAAAAAAAAAAAAAAAAAAAAAAAAAAAAAAAAAAAAAAAAAAAAAAAAAAAAAAAAAAAAAAAAAAAAAAAAAAAAAAAAAAAAAAAAAAAAAAAAAAAAAAAAAAAAAAAAAAAAAAAAAAAAAAAAAAAAAAAAAAAACTCAAGTGAAGAAGACATTCAAAACTCCAAGTAGACAAGTTGAGAAAAATCCTCTCCATGACACATCAGTCAGAACACCAAAAATTCAGGACAAAGTAAGAATATGAAAAGTTACTAGAGAGAAGCACCAAATCATTTTTGAAGGCAATCCCAACAGAATAACTGAAGACTTCTCAACAGAAACTTTAAAAGGCAAGAGCGCATGGCATGAAGTTTTTTGAGCCCTTTAAGAATATAATTATCAGGCTGGGGACATAGCTCAATGGCACAGAGCCTGCCTGGCAAGTGTGAGGTTGTGAGTTTGAGTCCCAGGACCCAAAAAAAAAAAAAAAAAAAAAAGAAAGAAAGAAAGAAAAGAACTGTCAATCTGTATTAGTATATCCTGAAAGGATATCCTTCAAAGTCTAATGAAAAATAAACACTTTCCTTGATAAGAAGAAACTAAAGAAATTCGTGACTAACAAGCAAGCAATGCAGAAAATATTAAAGGTAATTGTAAAAAGAGATGGTAAGAACAACCACCATGAGGCCAAAAAAAGAATAAATCTCACCTGGAAACTAGTTAAATGAATAAGAAACAGATATGAATGAAACATATTAAAGAAACAAAATGATAGGAATTGGTACATAACTTTAGTAACAACACTTAATGTAAATGGTCTTAACTCTCCAATTAAAAGATGCAGACTAGCAGATTGGATTTTAAAAAAACAAGATCAATCTATATGTTGACTGCAATGTATACACCTCATCGACAAGAACATACACAGGCTGAAAGTGAAGGAAGGAAAATGATACTCCAAGCAGCTGGAGGTGGAAAGCTAGCAGGTGTACCTATACTTACATTCAACAAAGTTGACTTCAGATCAAAACTAGTCAGAAGAGGCAAAGAAGGTTACTAACAGTGAAAAACAAAACAATTTACCAAGCAGAGAAAACAAATATAAATATATATACTAAATGTCAGCACCCACAATTTCATAAAACAAACACTACTTGTCACAGAAGAACCAACAGATATCGATATAATTACTGTACAAGACTTCAAAACCCCACTATCACAAATGAAAAAAATATCAACAAAAAATATGAGTTAAATTACACTATAGATCAAATGAATTTAACAGAGTCGTTCATCAAACAACAGCAGAATACACATACTTTTCAGTAACCCACTGAACAGACCATATCTTAGGCCATAAAATAAGTCTCAATATTCAGTTGCGCACGGTGGCACACGCCTTTAATCCCAGCGCTCGGGAGGCTGAGGTAGGTGAAGCATTGTGAGTATGAGGCAGGTTTAGGCTACAATGCGAGCGCAAGGCCAGCCTGAGCTACACAGTGTGACCCTGCCTCAAAAAACTAGGGCCGGGAGTTTGGCTCAGTGGTTTAAGCACCTGTCTGGCAGGCACGAGGTTGTGAGTCTGATTCCTCAAAAAAAAAAGTCTCAATAAATACAAAAGAACTAAAATATTCTCATTCATCCTATCAGATCATGGTGGGATGAAACTAAAAATCAACAACAAAAGAAACCATAGAGACTACACACACACATGAAGATTGAATAATATACTTCAATACATAAGAAAAACCTACATAAGAAAAACAGGACGTAAGCCTACATAAGAAAAGCAGGGCAATCCCAAATAAATGACTTTGTGATATACCACAAGGTCTGAGAAAAACAAGAACAAACCAAACACAAATAAGAAAAGAAATACAAAGATCACAATGGAAATTAATGAAATTGATACTAAAAAAACAATATGAATGATCACTGAATCAAAGAGTTGGTTCTTTTAAAAAGATAAAAACAATTGGTAAACTTCAAGCCAAATTTACAAAAAGAAAGAAAAAAGCCCAAATTTATAAAATTAGAGACAAAAAAACAAAACTGCATCAGATACCATTGAAATTCAGTGGATTCTTAGAAATTACATTGAAAACTTATATCCCTTATATATAAACATATTTATATTAAATAAAAGTGATCCTAAGACACAAATATAAAACCAGAAACTTTAAAAGTGCTGAAAGATAACACAGGGCAGTGGTAGCAAACTGCCATAGTGAGCTGTTTGTATCACTGAAAGCTCTGAAAGATTTGCTGTCACTGCCATAGGGAAAACACCTGAAACCACAGGCACAGGTATCTGAATAGGACTCCAAAAGCACAAGAATTAATATCAAGAATCAATGAGTAGAATTACATTAAATTTAAAAGCTTCTGCACAGTAAAAGAAACAACAGAGTGAAGAGACAATGAATGGGAGGAAATCTTTTTGCTAGCTACTTTTCTGATAGAGGATTAGTATCTATAATACATTAAAAAAATTTAAATAAGACATAAAAATAATTCAATCAATAAGGGGGTAAATGAACTGAACAGGCACAAATGTAAATCAAAACTATGTTGAGATTCCACCTCATACTAGTCAGAATGTCTATCACTAAGAATACAAACACACCCACACAATCACACAGCGAATTCTGGTAAGTATTGGGGTAATGGGGAGAGACTTGCAAAATGGTAGGAATGTAAGTAATACAACCACTATGAAAATCAGTATGGAGATTTCTCAATAAACTAAACATAGAAAAAAACACCATTTGACCCAGCTATACCACTCCCGGATAACGTCCCAAAAGAATTAAAGGTTGCATACTATAGCAATATATGCATACCCATGTTTATAGCAATTCATGATAAATAAGCTGTGGGAATAACTTATCTCTGTCAACAGATGAATGGATAAAGAATATGTAAAATATGTACATGCATATTGTTATATGATATTATTCAGCCATAAAGAAGAATGAAATCATGTCATTTGCAGAAACACGGGTGGAACCAAAGATCATGTTAAGTGAAATAAACCAATTCAGAAAATTAAATATTACATGTTTTATCTTACATGAAAAATCAACAAACAAACAAAATAAATAAATAAATAAATAAATAAAAGAGATGAGAGGAAACTAGGAGGCAGACTTTTAGAAATGGAGATGGGATCAGTGAAAGTGCAGAGGAAAGGGAGAGAGGGTTAATGGTATAAGAAAAGATCAAGATATGTTAAACGCATGTACCAGTTTACCACAATGAACTTACTACTCTGCATTACTAACATGCACTGATAAAAAAACTAGAAAAAATAAAGTTTAAAAGATTAAACAGCCGGGCGTGGTGGCGCACGCCTTTAATCCAGCACTCGGGAGGCTGAGGTAGGAGGAGCGTTGTGGGCCAGCTTGGGCTACAACACGAGCGCAAGGCTGGCCTAAGCTACATAGTGCGACCCTGCCTCAAAAAAACTAGGGCCGGGAGTTTGGCTCAGTGGCTTAAGCGTCTGTCTGGCAGGCATGCAGTTGTGAGTTTGATCCCCGGTGCCACAAAAAAAAAAAAAAAAAAAGGTGTGTGTGTGTGTAAACTTACAAAGTTCTTTCAAAACACTCGCTTATGCACCATTCATAATGGACTGTGTATCATATAATCTTCACAAAGATTAGGACACAATAATCCTTCATAAATACTTCATAAACTCAGTATAGAAGTACATGCCTAATCTCAGCCACTCAGGAGGCTAAGGTAAGAGGCTAACAAATTTAGGTCAGTCTAGGTAACAAGTGAAAACTTGTCTCAAAATAAAAAAATAAAAAGGGCTGGGGATGTAGCTCAGCGCTAGATTACTTGCCTAACATGGATGAGGCTCTGGGTTCAATCTCCAGTACCACAAAAGATAGACAGACAAGGGGGAGGAAGAGGGAGGAGAAGGGAGGGTAGGGGAGAGGAGGGAAAGAAAAAGAGAGCAAAAAAAAAAGGAAAGAGAGATGGAGTATAATCTGGTCCAAATCCTTACTTAATATGAGGAAGTTCAGTGACAAGAGATTCAGAAGTAACCTGGCCAAAGCCAAACTCAATAAATTAATGCAAAGAGATATGAAAAGCCAGAGCTTCTGCATCAAGATTAATCAAACATTTTCACCTCTATAGTTAGCTAACACTGTAATTACACGAAATTACAAAAATTTTTTCCCACTTCACCCAAATTCTTCTGTATCAAAAATAGGGAATACTGAGTTAGTTCTGGAGTGAGACTAATTTGTAATCATCATGTGGCACACTTCCATGGTTAAGAAGGCATTCTTGCCTGGACATGGTGGTGATGCCTGTAATCTCAGCACTTGGGAGGTTGAGGCAAGAGGATCACCACAAATTCGAGGCCAGCCTGGGCTACATAGTGAGTTCAAGGTGAGTTTGAACTGCATAACAAGACACTGTCTCAAAAAAAAGAGCGGGGGGGAAGCAGTACTTAGTTAAAACTATGTGGGACAAGAATTTTAATAAAAGGAGCTAAAGAAAAAATTCCCGAGCAATTCATTTTCAAATTCTCCCTACTCATCCAGAGTATCAATCTGTCATCTCTCTTTTCTTTCTTCCCTATCTTCAAATAAACTGCCTTCTTTTATTTTAGACAGCTTCTTTACTTCTTTATTGATGCTGGATTTACAATCACATGAAACTTCATGTTCCAGCACTACAGTGGCCTGATGCGGCAGAACGGTGGCCTACTGCCCACTCCTGGACATTACAGTGTGGCGGACACCACTCCCCAGACATCACACTTACGTACATACCTTTCTGAATATACATGAAAAATAAGAATCATCTTCAAAGGAAGAATCTCCACTGCAATGACACTCATCCTCTCTTAACTGTGAGTGTGGATTATACGAAAATGATGTCAGAGTGAGGAAGACTGACGTAAGTGAAAAGCTGTCTGATGCACAGCTAGTAAAACATTAGTACAAGACACTTTCCAAAAATATTAAAGCTCGTGTTCTTTTGTTTTCAAATTTTAGCATATATAATTTAATCTCCAGTTCCTCCAAAACACAGTCAACTATGGGGTACTTAAGCCAGAGAATTTGAGTGTACTTCTTTGTGAGCGGTAACCTAAATAATAAAAATAATGTACAAGATGATCAAGCAAAGTGACTAATGATAAGAATCCCTACAAAAGCCAGGCGTGGTGGCACACGCCTCTAATCCCAGCACTTGGGAGGCTGAGGTAGGAGGAGCGCTGTGAGTTTGAGGCCGGCTTGGGCTACAACATGAGTGCAAGACCGGCCTGAGCTACATAGTGTGGCCCTGCCTCAAAAAACTAGGGCCCAGAGTTCGGCTCAGTGGCTTAAGCGCCTGCCCTGGCAGGTGCGAGGTTGTGAGTTCAATCCCTGGGGCCACAAAAAACAAAAACAAACAAAAAAAAAAGAATCCCTACAAATGGGCTGTATTTTCAGGAAAAAATACTTATCATTTGTGTGATTAAGTTAGATGAGACAATACATCAATTTTTGACCATATTTGTTAAAGTTAGTACTATAGTTTGAATGTGTCCTCTTTAACTTCCTATGTTGGAAACTTAAGCCCCAGAGTCCTGTTACTTGTATTGGAGAGGTGGGACCTTCAGGTAGCAGGTTCCTGAGAGTTCTGCCCTCATTAATGGGTTCATTCATTCATGGATTATTTGTTTAATGGGTTGAGAGAATGGTTTTGTGATTAAAGCAAGCTCTCTCCAGCATGCTAGGTCTATTTAACCATGTAATGAATGCCCTCCACCATGTTATGATGCTTCAAAAAACCCCCACCAGATGCCAGGGTCAAGTCTGTAGACTTTCCAGCTTCGAGGAACCTGAGTTAAATAAATTTCTGCTATAGTTTGGATCCTTAGGAGGCTGAGGCAGAAGAATCACCATGAGTTTGAGGCCAACCTGGGTTACACAGTTCAAGGTCAGCCTGAACTATAGAGTGGGACCCTGTCTCAAAACAAACAAAAAATACATTTTGGATCCTGAATATCTCCCAAAAGCCCTTTTTTTGGGGGGCAGGGGTAGTAGACAGGGTTTCACTATGCAATTCAGGCTTGCCTTGAACTCACTTTGTAGCCCAGGCTGGCCTTGAACTCACACTGATCCTCCTGCCTCTGCTTCTCAAGTACTGGAATTACAGACGTGCACCACTACACCTGGCCAAAAGCCCATGTACTCAAGGATTGGTCCCCAATACAAGGCATTACTGAGAGGCTGCAGAACCTTTATCAAGGGGAGCTTTGTGGAGGAGGTTATGTTAATTGGTAGTGTACCCTTAGTTGAGATATTAGGACCATCGCTCTCTCTGGTCTTTATTTCTTAGTTGCCATGAGGTAAGCAACATAATCTGCCATGCACTGCTGTATGACACATTGCCTTGTTACAGGTCTAAAACCAGAGGAGCCCACCAACCATGGGCTGAAATGTCCAAAACGATGAGCCGAAATAAACTTTTCCTATTTTAAACTGATCATCTGAGGTATTTGTTATAGAAAGAAGCTGAATGCAGCTTCTATTTTTTATAAACTACCGAACTGCAGGTATTTTGTTACAGCAACATAAAACAAAACAAGACACTTGGAGACTATGTATTTTTAAGTTTGTTAAGCCTCCACAGTATCTAGCAAAAATTTAGATGCACTATATTCAGTACTCACTGAGTGAGTTTTTCATTATTAGAATTTTTCATGCTCACCACAATGCTTGATTGTAATGCCTAATTCATTATCCTTTATATGCTCTAATAAATTATGCACAGGAACAATGGAGGGGAAGTGTAAGTGATATATATAGGAAATTTAAAATTAGACATTCTAGATTAAAAACTTAAATTATACAAACTGTTCCATAAGGTCCATAAAATGCAGAGCAAAGACAACAGCAATTTACAAGCACAAAATACAATGTACAGGCAAAATAGAGACTACCATATAAAAACTTTCATAAAAGATTAAACAAGTTAATGAGCTATTCAAAATGTTTACCTTCTTCTTCAATCATTTGTTGTTGTTGTTGTTTGAATCAGAGTCTCACGACATAGTCCAGGCTGCCCTAACTATGTAGCTCAGGCTATCCTCAAATATACAATCCTACTGCCCCAGCCTCATGACTGCTGGAATGACAGGCATGCACCACTACCCCCACCTTAAGTTTCATTTTTAAAACTGTGTAACAACGTAAATGATGTATGAAAATAGGAGTAATGAAAAAATTTACAGCGCAAGAAAGTCATAAGGCACATCAAATCTTTATTGTGAATAAAAGTGAGATATTTGCAAAGAAAGGCCAGCTGGGAGACACATTTCCAAAGAAGCCAAGTTGAAGGTTATGAAAGATAGCTTAATGCTTTTGCTTAGCCTAATCTGAGACTGAATTTCAAGTAACTCAGAAATAGAGAGCAGGTTATCATTTAATTATTCAACATTAAACTGGGCATTGTGGTGCAGGCCTGTAATCCCAGCACTCGGGAGGCTGAGGCATGGGGATCATCGTGAGTTCGAGGCCAGCCCAGGCTACATAGTGAGTTCAAGGCCTGCCTGAACTACATAGCAAGACCTTGTCTCAAAAAACCAAAAATAAGTAAATAAAAAATAATAAATTACCCAATTATTATATGGGGAAATTCATGGTCAGTAACCTTCAAAACTAACGAGCATGAGCTGGGTGCGGTGGGTCCTAGCACTTGGGAGGCTGAGGCAGGAGGATCACTGCAAATTCGAGACCAGCCTGGGCTACAAAGTGAGTTCAAGGCCAGTCTGAACTGTGCAGTGAGACCCTGTCTCAAAAAAAAAAAAAAAAGTAATGAGCACAGACCAGTAGGAAGGAGCTAAGGAAAGAATCTACATCTATCTCAACTAGTAATTCACACATGACAGTCTTCTAATTTATTACTCCTAATCTAGTACTTCCTTTTCTCTATCCTTTATCCCTCTCATCAGAACCAAATTCCAAAAATACTTCCAAAATACACAAACTAAATAAAGCAATGCATTTGCTATTGCTAAACTAAATTTCAGGACAAGAAGCTTGAAGGCATCACTACAAGTAAGTTACTGCTTCTTCCTCCCATCCTTGACATAGAAATCATGAAATCATGATGCTGTTGCCTAATACCACGTATTGTTGGCATATGCCACAGTTTTTTAAAATATGGATTTAGGGGCTAAAGATATAGGTCACTGGCATGAGTGCCTGCCTGGCAAGCGCAAGGTCCTGAGTCCAATTCCTAGTACCAAAAAAAAAAAAAAAAAAAAAGCATGAATTTAGGGCCAGGTTATGAAATATTTCTAAATTTCCTTAATTGCCAAAACACAAATATAAAGAAGCAATATTTTAACATAAAAGACCATTTCAAAAGAGTACCTGGTTGGTAAAAATTGGTCAGTGAAACCATCCTGGAAGTACATTTGGTGCAAATTATCTAAAGTATTAAAAATATATGTGTACTTTGACTCACAAGTTCAACTGGAAAATAACAGGTTAAATATGCAATATGCAATATATTAATTAGTATTGACTTCTTACTGCTTTTTTTGAAATTCTGTTTTATTTCTACCCTTTTTTCGGGTTTGGTTTTTAAAAATTTTAAAAAAAAATGCAATATGTACATATAATTCTCTACAATATGTACATATAATTCTCTACAATAATGCCTACAAGAGCAAACTATTGCAAAATTCTTACATAGTTAATGACATAAGAATGACTGGTAAAATTATGCTACAACTACAAAATGAAATACTATGTAAACATTTTTTAAAATGATGAAAAGTCATGCTTAGATAAATAGGAAAAGATTCATGATACGTAGTTTAATGAAAAAAAGATTAAAAATAGTACACATGAAATTATCTCATTTGTATTTCAAAAAAAAGTTTAATCCCATAATTACATCCCTGGAATAATATACCTAAAAATTCAAAACAAGTACCTCTGAGTGATGGGACTAAAGGTCATTTCAGATTGGGTAACCCTTATTTGAACTGCTTAGGACCTGGAGCACTTTCAGATCTCAGACTGTCAGATTCAGAGGTTTTCTACACACTTTTTTGATTGAGCATCCCTAATCTAAAAATCTGAAATCCAAAATGCTCCAAAATCCAAAACATTTTCATGTCATGTAGGTGATCAAATTTTGAAGCATTTTTGATTTGAGGTTTTTCGATTAGAGATCCTCAACTCATCATATGTTTTTCTTCTAAAATTTCTTTACCTTCTTTTATTACAATGAGTATTATAAGCTGAAAATCTTTTTACATTAAAAAATATTAATAGTCGCAGATCTGCACAAAGCACACAGATAACTAAGAACTATGTAAGCACATTATATACCTACATATCTAATTTCACTTCTATAAGTATATATTTTAAATTTTGACTTTTTTTTTTTTTTTTTTTTTTCCCCCAGCACTGGGGCTTGAACTCATAACCTCATGCCTGCCAGACAGGCGCTTAAGTCACTGAGCCAAACTCCCAGCCCTTAAATTTTGACTTTTGAAAATTACCACTTACTCAAAATTGTAATTTTAATTTTCTTTAGCATTTCAAGGGCATCAAAGGACATCTGTGTCATCCTAACACAACCAGTATTTCTCCAATATAATTTATTTTTAGTTTGCTTTGCAATAGATGAATGTTTAGTACTATGCCATGCTGTCCTTTTTGAGTTACTGCCTAAAAAGAAGTAAAAAACTAAGCCACATCTGTGATAAATTGCCCCAAATTCATATGGGAATCACAGCAAAATGCTACTTCTTTAATAACTTTAGAGGTGCATAATAATCAGTGAGAGCCCCAGAGAGCAAAACCATCAAACAGAATTACTCAGACAGGCAAGTCTGACTTCTCTCCTTCTAAGCATCTCCACCAAAATACTACATGGGAAGATAAATTGTAATAAACAATAAAATAAGAGAACAATTTTAAAAATCGTTTCACTTTTCTAAGTATTCATAATAATTTAATATTGAACTAAATATGACTTCATATCAAAGATATGACAATTAATATTTTATTCATTCAGACAAGTTATAGATGGATTACAGTATGCTGAGCCATCTGCAAGGAATATTAAAGGCATTCATAAACTCATAAAATCTGAATATGGGTGGGAAAATTAAAAAGTACTTACCACTAAATCCCAATTATTTTGTTCAAGCAATGTAATAGCTTCATCAATGTTCTCAATGCCAGTACATGCCTAAAAGCAAAGTAAATAAACAGTTTAGATATAATTTTAGAAATGAGGTTAGACTTAAAATGTAAATAGCATTATATGCAATTTAAGCTCAAATATGTATATGAATAAAGCCAAGACACTAAACGGCTAGCACATTTCAACATTTTACACGTAAGGTTTGAAAATTGTTAATTATAAAGTAAATTTACATTATACATATTTTATTATTACAAAATAAAAAGCAATGAAAACAATTATAAAGAGTATGTTTAAATATTGACATTTGGAGCTCAGGATAATCTCTAGATCCCTAATTACCAAGAACAATTTTATTAAAAGTTTTTAACACAACTACATCTAAATAAGTGAACTTCAACTCAAAACTTGTACCATATGTAAAATTTAACTCACAATAAGTAATAGGCCTAAAAAGCTAAAACTTAAAATGTCTAGATCTATGCTGTCTGGTTCATTAGTTGTCAGACACATTAGCAAGTAAGTCCTTGAAATACAGTTCAGCTGAGTTAAAATGAGCTCAAAGTGTAAATTATGTAACAGGTAGGACTTATTACAGTGTATACTATCTCATAATTTTCTTACTGAATGCTTAAATGATACTATTGATAAACTAGCTTATTTATAGTAGTATATTAATCACATAATTATTTGTTTAACTATTCTATTAGCATAATAATAAAATTAATTATTCACGTTTATACTTTTTTTAACACGGATACTAAAAACTTTTAAATTACACGTGACTTTCATTACATATCTATTGCTGTCCTAGAAAAAATAAGACATATTTGTGACCTGATTAAGTAAACATTAAGATGTAAAAGCAAAAAAACCACAACTGCTCTGACACATACTAAAGAAAATGAAAAGGCAAATCACAGATTGTGAGAAAAATACTATGAAACCTATCTAATTGAAAAACTTAGAATTGGAATATAAGAATTCAGAAAACTCAATTTTAAAAATCAAAAACAACCAAGATTAACAGAAATGTTATCAAGGAAGATATATATATGATGAATAAGAACATTAAAATGCTCAACCTCATTAGTCACTAGGGAAATACAAAAGCAAACAATGAGAGATATGACTTCTACATGTTAATGTAGTTAAAATCCAAAAGACTGACAGTATCAAGAAATTTTGAGTATAAAGGGTTAGAACTTTCCTATATTGCTGAATAGGACACAAAATCATGGAGCCACTTGGAAAAATCCACTTGGCAATTTTTTAGAAAAGTATGACCCAACAATCCCATTCCTAGGTATTTATTGAAAAGAAATAAACAAAGAAACCATGAGGTGGGAAAATCTGATTTCCAGAGTGATCGTATCATACAACTAATATAGTCCACGTTTCATAAAAAATTGTAATATATGCAAAGAAACAACAAAGCACTGCCATTCGAGAAAGAAATGAACAGAAACTGTCCCTGAGTAAAGACAGATATCAAATTCCATAAACAAAGTCTGTGAATTATTATTTTAAGTATGTTCACTTGGCTAAAATAAAATGGAAAAACAAAACTAGGACTGTGTCAAATAATAGAGACTGTTGGAAGAAGGATTAAAAATAAGTAAGATGTGGGCTGGGGCTATAGCTCAGTGACATAAGTGCCTGCCTGACAGGTGCAAGGTCCTGTGTTCAATTCCCAGTACCAAAAAAAAAAAAAAAAAATTAGTAAGACGTGACATGTACATGCACCAACCCCCCCAAGATGAGTGTAATTATCATATATTGTAAGCAAATACTAACTTAAAATTTGTAATAGAAAATGCCAATAAAGAGAAGTTATTTCAAACAGGATCAAATGGAAATTCTACAGGTGAAGATTACAATGACTGAAATGAAAAATGAACTTGAGACTCTGGGCAAACACAGAGAAGAATTACAGAACTTAAAGATACTCAGTTGAGACCGGGGATTTAGCTCAGTGGCAAAAGCGGTTGCCTAGCAAGCTCAAGGTCATGAGTTCGATTCTCCAGTACCCAAAAAAAAAAAAAACAGATATTCAGTAGAAATTACTATGATAAGCACAAAGAAAAATGAAGAAATATGAATAAAGCCTAAAAGATATGTGTAACACTCAAACATAATGACATACACACAATGGGAGTACCAGCAAAGAGAAAAGAAAAAAAACAGGCAGAAAGAATAAAGAAACAATGGTGAAAAATGTCCCAGATTTGATAAAAAGTAAATAATCTACATATTCAAGAAATTCAAGCGAGAAATAGTGTTGTGCACTTATAGTTCCGGCACTGGGTGGGCCAATTATTTGAGTCTAGGAATTTAAGACCAGTTTAGCAACATGGTGAGAACCTGTCTTTCAAAAAGAAGAAACTCTGGGCTCAATTCCTAGCACACGCGCGCATGCACACAAACACACAGAAATCAGAAGAGGTAATTATGCTCAACAGGTTTCAGGAAGGATAAACACAAAGATATCTACGCTAAAATACATCGCAATCAAAGTGCCAATGGCTGAGTTTTCTTGTTGTTTTGTTTGTTATCAGCACTGGAGATGGAACCTAGAACCTCACGCAAGGTAAGAACACATTCCACCACTGAGCTACGTGCCCAATTCCCATGTTGGAAGCAGTAAAAAGGAAAAGATTCATGTACAGTCATGTAGTATATAATAACATTTTGGTCAATAACTGAATGCATATACGATGGTGGTCTCATAAGAAAAATAACTACCTAGTGTCACCATAGTATTCATAGCTCAAGACATACCCACGTATTTTGTGGTGATCCTGATGCAAACAAGTTTACTATGTTACCAGTTACAGAGAAGTACACACAGTACAAATGATTACGAACAATGTATAATAGCTGATAATGATAGTAAATGGGTTAAAGTAACACTAATTTATATATCTCATATTATAATTTTTATCATTAAAAATGTACTCCTTCTACTTGGGAAAACTTTACTATAAAACAGTATACCTCCAGGTATTCACAATGCAAGCACTCTGGGAGTTCTACTGAGGCAGTAGAATCACACTGAAATAAAAACCTACGTATCGCTGGGTGTGATGGCACACGCCTTTAATCCCAGCACTCGGGAGGCTGAGGTAAGCGGAGCGTTGTGAGTTCGAGGCTGGCTTGGGCTACAACGCGAGCGCAAGGCCGGCCTGAGCTACATAGTGCGACCCTGCCTCAAAAAACCAGGGCCGGGAGTTTGGCTCAGTGGCTCAAGCGCCTGTCTGGCAGGTGCGAGGTTGAGTCCAATCCCCGGTGCCGCAAAAAAAAAAAAAAAAAAAAAAAAAAAACAACCTACGTATCCAAATCAATTCTTTAAAAAAAAAAAAGTACTTACTAATTTGCTAACCAGTTACTATCTAAACCAAATGATCAAACTAAGGATCACAAATAGACAATGTTAGACTGCAAGTTTCTTGGTGTAATAAAAGATGAACTTCACACTATCACTCATGAGAACATGTGACAAAAATGTTCCTCCTAGCCAGGCAAGGTTGTGCATGCCTTTAATCCCAGCACTCAGGAGGCTGAGGTAGGTGGAGCGTTGTGAGTTCGAGGCCACCTTGGGCTACAATGTGAGCAAGGCCGGCCTCAACCACATAGTGCGACCCTGCCTCAAAAAAAATAGGGCCAGGAGTTTGGCTCTGTGGCTTAAGGCACAAGGTTGTGAGTTCAGTCCCTGGTACTGACAAAAAGAAAAAAAAAAAAGAAAAATGTTCCTCCTAAGTCTAATCAAGGGTCTAGACCTAAAAGAGGTATTAGTGACAAGTCAAATAATATCATTTTTTTTAAAAAGCACATTTAAAATGCTTTCTATAAAACTATTCTGGACTCATTGATAAGATAATGTTACTACCTTACCCTCTTCCATTACATAAAAGGTAGAAGGACTCTCCCACACTAAAAGAGACTAGTGATACAACTATCAAATGTAACATATAACTGCAATTGTACACAGGTTAAAGGGAAAATCAGTAAGAATAAATCTTGCTTTAATTTTAGTGTCTAGATTTTGGAAGATATAATGGAATTATTAATCTGCTAAAATGTAAGTACTGTATACACAGGAAACTGCCCTCATTCTTAACTTTGCACACTGATCTATTGAACATGTGACTTCAGAATTTTATATTGTGTTTCCTCCAAAATTAAGAACAGAAAATAATCAGCCTTGAAAACTAGCTGTAATTTCTACTACTCTTGAGTACTGGCAGGAGAATCACAAGTTTGAGGCCAGCCTGGAACCTTATCTACAACTCTACAACTCACTTTTATGGACTCACAAAAGGCAGCATGGTGTATTGAAGTGTTATTTATAGTGGAAATCTGACATCAGATTTACCTGAGGTGCTTGTTAAACATACAGATAGTTTGACTCTATCTAAAACTACTTAATCAGATTTTCTCTAGAAAATAGGCCTCTAGAATCTGTATTTTATTAAGCTTTCCAAGTGACTCTTACACTGTTTAAAGTTTGAGAACCACAAGGATAATAAAAAGAATGTCTTACCCATCTTCTCACTCACAGCTAGATATTCTCAGATAAATCACTTCGACTTAACCCAGTGCGAAAGTTTTAGATATTGAAAGGTATCACTGAATAATACTATTTTAAAAGTCACTAAATATAGTGTGTATGTTTTTAACAGCATTAGTCTGACTACAACAACCCACACAGATGCTCCCACTGGCACTGTGTGCTAAGAAAATAAATCATGCATCTATGACTTCCAAACAAGCTGCCATAGGACTCTACATTGACACAATCCATTCACATGTTTGTAAAAATACCATAAAACATCAAACAGGGCCACAGTGCAGAAGCACACACATTTAGTCAAATAGTAATTTCATAATAGAAAATATACAATCACTAGTTTCAATTTCTTTTTTTTTTTTTTGCAGCACCGGGGATCGAACTCATAACCTCGCACCTGCCAGGGCAGGCACTTAAGCCGCTGAGCCAAACTCCCGGCCCTGGTTTTTTGAGGCAGGGTCGCACTATGTAGCTCAGGCCGGCCTTGTGCTCACATTGTAGCCCAAGCCGGCCTCGAACTCACAATGCTTCTCCTACCTCAGCCTCCCAAGTGCTGGGATTAAAGGCGTGCGCCACCATGCCCGGCTATTAGTTTCAATTTCTTAAATAAATTTTCCTTAAAACTTCTATATAGTTCTTTAAAAAGCAAAACAATGAAAATTCTGAAATGTAAATCCATATGAAGAACTGAATTTGGTAAGTTACCTAACATATATTTCCTTCCAATGAGTTGTACACACATTTAAGTTAACTAACAGAAATGAAGCTGGCTATTATCAGTAGATTAAGTGACTTAAGCCTCTTATATGCCTCAAAACTTTATTTTTTTATGATACCTCTAGAAACACTTATAAAAATGATTCTTTTAAGCCAGGCATGGTGTCGCACACTAATCATCTCAGCTACTTGAAATGCTGAGGCCATAAGATTACCTGAAACCAGGACTAGGGATATAGCCCAGCGGCATAAGCACCTGCCTGGCAAGTGGGCAAGTGCAAGGTCCCAAGTTCAACCTCTGGTACCAAAAAAAAAAAAAAAAAAAGATTACTGGAACACAGCAGTTTCAACTCAAAACTGGGTGATATGGTGAGACCCTGCCTCAAAAAGACCAGGAGAGGGGAGAGGAAGAGAAGGGGGAGAAAGCAGGGAAGAGGTTAGAGGACAAAGAAAAGGAAGAGAAGACACAGCAACAGTATAACAAGATCCTGTCTCAAAACAAAAAAAAAAAAAAAAAAGGAGCAGGAAGCATCAGAAGCAACAGTAGCAGCATCCATCACTTATTATGCAACTTATTA